>JAUBOD010000363.1:1015115-1042201 GCA_032353885.1 Nothura maculosa | reverse complement strand
TGGTGAGCAAGAGAACTTACTTCTGCTCATTAAGTGTTACCAACATCAAAATAAAACCAAATGGAATCTCTCAGAACATCAGCTGATGAACCACAGAAGTAGCTTTTCAATAATGGTGATGATAATTTCCTCCTCAAAGGAAGAAAAAGCCACCAAAAGGGGAGATTTCGGTAACAATGGGCAAGCTCGGAGGCCAGATCCGCTTGTGCAGGCTCTGTCCGCGCGGGGCCAGTTTCGCTCCCGGGTGCCCCGCGCACCGAGCGGCTCCCGGTGCCGCCCGGGCCGGGCTCCCGCTCCGCTCCCGCCGGGCACCAGCGGGAGCAGGAACGCGCTGCGGAGCCGCGCGCTGCCCTCGCGGGGGAAGCCGCGGCGATGCCCGGGCCGCTCTCCCTCGCTCGGCGGAGATCCCAGACAAACATGGATAACGCTGCGTGTGGCGGCTGCAGGACCCTTCCTCCGGCGCGGGACGCAGCCCGGGGGGCTCCTCTGCCGTGTGGCCCCTTCGGAGGGGACGCACGAGCCCTTCCCGCGGCGATGCTGGCGAGGCCAAGGGGGCTCCGGTTACAGCCCGGCGGCACCGGCAGGAAGGGGCTGCGCTGCGGGGCGCTTCCCGCTCCCCGCGAGCAGCCGGGGAAGGGCCAGGATCGGGGCCGATCCGCAGGCAGCTCCAGAGCCCGCAACCAACCCGGCGCCGGAGCAGCAGTGACCGCCCCGCCACCCGCCCCGTCCCAGTCCCGGTCCCGTCCCGGTCCCGTCCCGTCCCGGTGGCGCGCGGCGCGGGCACTCACGGATCTTGACTCTGCGGTGGTCGAGGCGGGCGAGCAGCGCCTCGAGGGCGCCCAGGCGGCGCTGGAGGCGCCCGCTGCGTTCGCACAGCGCGCCCGCCTCGCTGGCGATGCCGCCGAAGATGTCGCCGGCGCAGCGGGACAGGTCGGAGAGCTGCATGAGCAGCGAGACGAGCGCGTACGAGGCGACCTGCTCGAGCGCGCCGAAGAGCGGCGCGGCGCCGCGGCGGCGCCCGCCGGGCCCCTCGCCGTGCGCGGGCTCCGCGCCGGCCTCCTCGGGCCGGCAGAGCCGCAGCGGCTCCACGCTCCGCAGCGGGAAGGGCATCGCGCAGCGGCGCCGGGACGCGCTAGGCGGCCGCGGGCTTCATTCGCCGAGCGAGCGGCGGCGAAAGTTGAGAGGAGCGAGGCGGGGCGGGCGGAGCGGGACGGGACGGGCGCCCATGTGCGGGCGGGCCGGGCCGAGCCGGGCCGGGACCGGCGGCAGCGCCGCGCGGCGGGCGGCAGGAAAGAGCGCGGCGCTGTCTGCCCCGAGCGGAGCCGGCGGAGGAGGAAGCGTGGGAGGGGGTGCAGCGCCCCGGGTGCAGCCACAAAGGAGGGAAGGCGGCCGGGGGGAGAGGGGAGGGACGCGCGGCGGCAGCAGGAGGAGGAGGAAGGGAGAGCAAAGCCCAGGACAGCCCCACCTGGGGAGCCCCGCGCCGGGCAGGCGCTTTGCTGAGCGCACCAAGTTCCCAACCCGGAAAGCGAGAGCTGCGGAGGGAGAGAAGTGAGAGGAGGAGGAGAGAGGGCAGGAAAAAAACCGCGCCTCACAAACCTGGGAAAGGCAACGGAGGCCGCCGCCTACCTGTGGCTCCCCGAACTGGAGCCTCTGCCCGAGCCTCACCCTTCCCGGCCGGGAAGCCGCTGCCCGCCCCAGTTCCAGCTCTGGTCTCTGTCCGGTCCCGTTCGCACTGCCCCACACAGACCCCGGCCCGGCCCCGCTGCTCCCGAGCTCGGCCTCGTGCCCTGCCTCGCTGCTGCTCAACCGGGGATGTTGCCCCAAGGTGGGGGGAAGGAGACCTCGGCATCGCGGGTCGCAGTGCCAAGTGTCACCCCAATACCTACGTCTGGCAGAGACCGACCCCTGTCCTGCCAGTGGCGGCCAGTGACAGGACAAGGGTAATGGGTGCAAGTTGCAACACAGAAAGTTCTATCTGCGTGTGAGGAGGAACTTCCTCACTTTGAAGGTGACAGGCTGGAGTGTTGGGAGCCCAGAACTACTGGGGAGCAGTTCTGGGCTCCCCAGTATAAGAGGAGCTCCTAGAGTATAAGTGGAGCTCCTAGAGAGGGTCCAGCGGAGGGCAACAAAGATGAATAAGGGAATAGAATTTCTATCTTATGAGGAAAGACAAGTGAGCTGGGCCTATTTAGCTTGGAGAAGGCTGAGAGGGGATCTGATCAATATATGTAAGGGGAGAATGAAGGGAGCATGGGACCAAACTCTCCTCACTCGTGGCCAGTGACAGGACAAGGGGCAATGGATACAAACTGAAAACAGGAAGTTTCAATTCCCATCTCTATATGAGGGAGAACTTCTTCCCTGTGAGGGTGACAGAGCCCTGGCACAGGCTGCCCAGGGAGGTTGTGGAGTCTCCTTCTCTGGAGATCTTCCAAACTTGCCTGGATGCCGCCCTGTGCCCTGGGTGTTCCTGCTGGAGCAGTGGGTTGGACTGGATGATCTCTAGAGGTCCCTTCTAACTTTAACCATTCTGCGATTCTCTAGCCCTGGCAGTCTGCTCCTCTTGCCTCCCTAAGACACCACCAGGACACGCTTCACCCAGTTGGCTCCTCCGGGGGCTATTTCCCATAGAACTAATCTAGTCTACCAGCAAATGTGGTAAAATATATTTGATATTAACTGGGAAATGGCCTATGGACTCTGCATTCCTGATGCATGGTGAAAAAGGAGGAATAAAGTGCCAGACCTACAAAAGGAGAGTGGTCGTGTGGTGCCATTGCAGCCCACAGCCAGCTCTCTGCCCTGTGCAGCTGCTGCTGCTGTCTATACGTGATGACCGCAGCATGTGGTGAAAGCAACAGAAGCAGCTGGAGGAGGAAGGACCCAGGACGGATACATTTGTCCTTCCTATTGGCATCTTTGGGCAGCACCATTTGAAACAAAGTGTTGAGAACTGCAGTAATTCTCTTGTGTAGTTTTAGCCTGGGTTACTTGAGGGAAATTTGAAGAAAACAATTCCACGAATGTTTTTTCTGAAGTCCCATGGTATTTTTGAGAAGTACCCGGCACATGGTCCCGGCACGCACAAGAGCAGCAACCACAACGGAGGGGCACACGTTGGAATGAACAAATACGAGTATTTCACATGAAACTCATAGGCCAAAATTGCAAGCAACTTCTTCATATACATTACACAAAAGAGGCGTAAAATCTTCAAGTTTTACCCTAAAAAGGCAACACAGTCTGGGGTTAAAGAGCAAACACAACCTTCTCCAGACATCAGTCCAAACAAGTCACTGCTGGATAACTTCACTGCTTGGAAAACTTCCTCTGGTTTTCTGGTACAGCGAGTAAAATTGAGTGCATATGTGCAATATTTGTAGAAATTGATGAGAGGGAACACGGTGCAAACAGGCTAAGTGGTGTTTAATCAGGGGTTAAACACATAAGGAATCTCAAGCAATTGGCTTGCGATAGGGAAGCTGTCAATATTGATTAGCTGGGGATGCAAAGCAGCCGTTCTTTCACATTCTGCTTTTATTTGGGGACAAAATGTCTTTCCTGAATTCTTAGATGTGTTTGTTGGGCATTCGTTTGATGAAAACTATAGCCTGTGCCCTGGGTTACAGTTCAGGTGTCTGCTTATCTGCTGAGACTGAGGCTTACTATAAAACCATGTGCATGTATGTTTGATTGGGAAAAACTCATTTTTATTTGCCTGAAGCTTTAATAATTGTTAAATTATTACATTAAATAACTTTTTTTTAAAAAAAAACACTCTAATATCCTTTCTTGCTAGAGAAAATTCAAATCTAGATTTTGATGTTGCAAGTATTTTGAATGCTCTTATCTGTAAGCAAGAAAAAGACAGTATTTAATAAAGAGTTGGGCTGAAATTAGATTATTGGGATCCAAGAGATACTTCTGTCTTAAAGTTACTTACGTCAGAACCCTAGGCAGCACTTAAATATAGTCAAGATCCTCAGCTATTGTGAATTAGATTAATTGCACTGGATGCAGACCTATTTCACTGGTTCTAAGGTTTGCAGACTGGAAAATGAACTGCTCTGACAACCTGACTGCTTCTGTAGGAATAATATCTCAGAAAAATAAGATATTTCCAACACTGACAGTTAAACCAAAATAGGAAATAAATCTGAAGAATGCACTGCTGCCATTGAAAAAAAAAATCTCAATGTTCATTCTAAACAAATACTTTTTTTCTCATTAATCGGCTCTAACTCTGCGACAGGATGTTGTTGTATGGAATAATTAGGAAAACAGATTTGAAAAATGTAAAAACTGAATGATTTTGAAATATGAATATTGATCAGTTGAGACCACTAAGTTATGGCCTCAGACCTGGTTCCCTCTCCTGCAAATGGACAAGGCATGAGAAGAGAGAAGGAGATTATGGACCCTGTTACAGTGGGATATCTAATGTGTTAAAAAATGAAGGATTTCACAATTAATGTGTTGAAGTGAAGTATTGCACATGTATAAACTGAGCAGCAGCACCAACTTTCTTATGGACATGGCTGGACGCCCAGGCGCTCCATGAGCTTGAGGCAGCTTCCCGCAGGGAAGTTCCTGCACAGTGGCTGCGCTGGGGATGCTTTTCCGTGGCGCTCCCTATCCTGTCCTGGCTGGGGCTGCAGGTTGTGTGCAGGGCAAGGGGGCTGCAACAGGGCCATTCTGCCCCTGTCAGTGGGGCTGGTGTCACGTGTGGGGATGGGAGCTGGGCTCTCCCTCGCTAGCCGAGCGGCAACGGGGGCTCTCACCGGAGCAGACCCTGGGGATCAGGGCCTTACACCTCTTAGAGCCTCAGATTCCCTCTGTTGGGAACGGCAGCTCTTCTCTGGAGGCAGTTCTTGCAAAGAGGACATACAAAGGAAGAGGAAGATGAAAGGACGGTGGAAACTTGGCCAAGATCTTCAGTTCAATGTTGATGTCCATTAGCACTGGGAAGCTCACTGTGTCTGAACGACAGGTTACTTGCTTCAAGCTTGCTTTTAAGCCTCAAATTACCAAATTAAGCATGCAATAACCTTCATGTTCTGTTTCAAGGAATAGAAAACAAGTCCTGTGCAAGTTACTCACCGCTTGTTGCAGTGTGACGCTGCCCTGCCCTCTCCTGACTTCTGCAATCCAGAGGGGCAGAGCCCTGGTGCCAGCCGTTTAGCCCCCCGCCTGGCAGCCACCAGCGGCTCCTCCTGCACCACAAGCACCAGCAGCAGGTGGGGCAGATGGGCCTGCCTGGGGTCACCAAGATCAGCTGAGCCCAAGGGCTCAAACTATCCCACGGTGTACGTGAGGAAAAAGCAGCCGTGCTGGTGTTTGGGCACATGCAGCCGTGTGCTGGGGCTCGGCTTTATTTCGATTTGGTTGAGTTCTCTGCTCTCCCTGAGCACTACAGCTAGGCTCTGGTTTGTAATTTAGAAAGCGAGCTCAGTGTTCTGGGCACATGGGCAGCCTCTGTGCCTTTGAGCTACTTCGGCCCCTGAGCTTTACAAGCTTGGTGTAGGCTTAAAATAGAGGTAATTCTGGAAGGGAGAGATCTTTTCTGACATTTTATTCTTTCCTGGTTAACCAAAAGTATGTGGATGCTCCCAGTCTTGTTGAGAAACTGGGCTCTTTCATTTCTGCCTTCAACAAAAAGCTTTCCCAAAGAAGCTTGAATAAGATGTGCAGAAAATGGTCAGTAGATCTGACTCCCTAATAAAACTCTCCTGAGCTCTATTTTAAGCACATTCAAATTTTACATTATTAGTACAAGGATCCAAGGAAGTGAAGGTGAATGTTGCTATTCATTTCAATGGTGCCAGAGTTTTATCCATGTTCCTTCAAGACTGCACACTGATTTTGCTGAACAAATAATCAATTACTACAGAAAAATGCTACATGTTTTGGTGTGTTTCTTTAAATCTGCAACCAGCATCCTAAACTGAAGATCACCTGTGGTTGATGATGCATTAAGTTTGCCAATGCCAGTAACTTGCCTTTTTCTTTACTGGGATCCTTATCCAACATAGCTCTGAAGGCTCCCTCCTTGTCCAAAAATACAGGGTCCTTTGAAACTAATAACAGTTTTTGAGGTGGTAATAGACATTTCTCTGATACCGGTTACCTACAACATGCTATTTCTCTGAAAAGGGGGTTTGGGACCATTTCAAACTTGTGTCAGCCCCAGGATCTCCCTTTCCGTCTTATTCTGGGATCGTACACTGGCTTATCCCAGGATCGTACACCTCCTTGGAGCCTGGAGCTGAGCGCCCTTTCCTGCTTCCTTCTGCAGTGCTCCTGCTTGTGTCCTCCCCTGTGTTACCTTCCCCATTATGCAAAGCCAGCAAAGCAACTCCAGCACCTTCAACCCAGCTCATCACCAAATGTATTCCTACTTTCACAGGAGAAGAGCTTAGTATTTTCTTGAATGCTACTTTAAAAGAAGAGTAGGGGTTTAATGCACCAGTTCCAGTGATTTTTGTGTCTCCACTCTCCTTTCTCAATCCTAACATTAACTCATTCTTCAAATCTGTCCAGCCTGTGGTTTAGCACTGGGAGGTTGTTCTGCCAGCTGGTCTCTGTGCTTTGCAGAGCTCCAAAGCTCTGCACAAGTGCAGGAGTCAGCACACCATGTTCTAATGGCTTAAACACTCCTAACTCATCCTCATTTTTCTATCTTTACACAGCTATCTTATGGATAAAAGCCATGTTAGGAATCGTGCAAGGGAGCAAGCAACGTTAGCCGCAGCAGGAATGACATCCTGAAGGAAGCAGTAGTTGGGATGGCCTCAGCATTCAACAACAAAACCGGGCAGATCTCTCAGCTTTTGCCACCAAAAGCTTTCCCACTCCTGCTTCCTTCCCTCCGTTCTTGCTCCCCTCGGATCCCCTCTCACACCTACGAGACTCTGTGCCGAGCCAGCTTATTTGGTTCATACAGAAAGAGACCTCATTGAGTGGTCTGTGTTGGTTAGTAAGTTGAATCACCTTCATGAGATGATTTAACAAGTGCCGGAGCTGGTACAAGGAGAATGGTTGTAGGACATGGCTGGGAATGAGCAGGCGGGAATGGAGGAGCAGGGACACCTCTCTCTTCAGCTGCTTTATTAAACTATGGATATGGATGCATCCTATGGACAGAGAAGTGGAGATATTGGAAAAGTTCAGATCTTTTAGCATTAAATGAATAACAGAATTTGAAAAAGGCAGGGCGAGATTTAGGGCTGAGCTTACCTTCAAGAGATGAAACAAGCTGGTAGACATATCTATATGATGTGTAATCTATGCACTTTGTAGCCTTTTTGTCATGTAGCGTAAAGATCTGCAGCAGAAACTTACAGGTTCTTGTATATTCTGGTTTAACCATGGTGAGAGCTTTAGCAACAAGAGTTCACATACTTCATTTGAAACCACATGTATTTCTTTTTTTTTTCATACTCTGATTTATATATATTAATATAATTTATGTTTATAGTATTGGAGTTACTCTTGAAAAAAACTTAATTAAGCTTCTTTTTCTGGTTAGTACCTCCAATCTGTGCAAGTACCTACGAGAGCTGAAAGCAGTGTTGCAGAGGTCTTTTTCCCAAGCTGTGTTCCCCTCTAAGCATGGTAGGGAAGCTATGAAACACCATAATAACTTCACTAAACAGAAAAAGAAGCTGATCATTAGAGGCAGGAGTGTGAAGATGGGCATAATAATATCATTTTTGAAGCACATCTTTAAGTCTTTGAGAAAATACCTTGTGGATTTAGAAGAGAAGGCCTGTTTCTGAGTTTCTCTCATGCAGCCAGCTTGCCAGGCACTCCGAGTTCCCAGCGCAGAGCTGCTGCAGCTCTGCTGCATGAAATGAGGCTGCCGACCTGCTGCGAAGGAACTGCAGGCAAATCTGCTCTTGTTTCCTGCCCTTTAAGCCACAACAATGCGGAGCATCATTCCCAGGAGAGCAGAATAGTAGGGAAAAATCTAGGGTGTGAATAGAAAAGCATTTGAGAGATGATAGAGCCTAAGAAAACGTGAGTATAGCATTATACTCTGCTCACAGCTCAAAGCCCCCAGTGATGATTAGATATTTCTGGTCCTTGTTCTCAATAGAACAACAGCACAAAGAGCTGACAGCCACGATGGCAGTGTGGGGTTCAGGGATAACTCGTCTCCAGGACTCCAATTCTTGGAAAATGGGAAGAGCCCCAAGCTGAATGTGCCTACAGAGAGACCAAGTTGCCGAGAGATTATCTCAGTGGATGGATAACATCATTCCTAGAGCTGCCATACTGATTTTCTCCATTTGGTTGAGGCTGTGCACCTCTGTGCCTCTCAACAAAGTGAGTTCCTCACTTCCTGTGTGGCAGAAGAAACTTCTGATAAAAAGGAACTTAATCTCTTTTAACTGCAAAAATGTTTAGGCTTCTGCCTCCTAAGAACTTACAGTTATCTAACTACTAATAATATAACTATTAATTATTACTGACTTCCATAGCTACCAGTATGTATACAACAAATCACTATAGGACGGGAATGTGAAATGAAAAATTTCATCTGGAAAAAACAAAGGCTGGCGTGATCACAGGCTGAAAATCAGACTCGGCATATGGCAATGTTATAAACGCTGAGCAAAGGCTTTTGTTGCTGCCCCTAGCCTTAATAAGAACAGTTTGTGTTGAAAGCTTTTGTAAATTCCATATGAAATTTTTATTTACCTAGGACTCTGACTACATGTATATCTTCTCTAATCATGGTATATGTGGTATCCCTTGAAGTAATTATACAGTTTACGTTTTGGTTCATTAACTAAATATCTTAAGTAAAAAAAAAATAAAGGAGTTCAAAATCAATTCAGTCAAACAAGACTTGAACTCGCAGTCTTTTAAAGAGGCTGGCTGTGTTCCTAAAAGAACGGCTGAGGACAAGCCCTACATCCGGGGAAGGGGACTCCCTTAGGTGGCTCCCCTAATACCCAATCTGTACTGCTCACGATAGCAGAGCACAACTTCTCCCAAGGCGTTAGCTTCCCGTGAGCAATTCCTGCGACTCCAGCAAAGCACCTGCTGCAGTTCGGGGAGCCCCGCACTGGCAGACGGGCCGGCCTGCGGCATCTCAGCTGATGGACACGGCTGAGAGGCAGCCAGTGCTGGCAAAGCAGCGTGTGTGGATGCCCTGCAGCAGCCTGTGCGCATGCACAGAATACCGGCTGCGCTGAGGAGCTGCAGGGCACGGCAGGGAGCTCATCCGTTCAGGCAGATTTTCCCATCCGTTTCCCTGTGAGTTAGTGCAGTTTGTCACAGGGATTTACACCGGGGAAATTATGGCACATTATGGCAGGACAGCAACCTGCTACAGACTCTGCCACTGCCTCAAGGCACCCCTCCAATTTGTGAAATGTTTTGGATACCTCTTAAATCCTCCAGATTAAAAGAAAAGCCAATGGCAAAATATTTCCTAAAAATGTTCAGTATATTATTTATGTTTGGGGTACTTACAGTGTGATTTCTTTGCTCTATTAATGGAAGCCTATTAATGAAATATTTCAAAATTCAAAAACACTGGTTTGGAACCTTAACTGTAAAGGGCAAAGCTTTATTATGGCTATAAAGCAATTACACTGAGTGGCAAAGTCTACACTATATGAAATAACAGTTGAGGATCCATGGACCTCCAAAGGGAAAAGCTGGAAGTGATACGTGCAGCTTCTGGCACATTTGTATTTTCAGTGACCTCTGTGGTGCTAATACCACTACTTAATAACAAGTATGAACAATACAAGTGACGGGCATTGCAGAAGCATCAATATTCGAATTTCTAACTTGTAGAAAAAAAAAGACATATAAAATTTAAAATAAATTGAAAGGAAATTAGGACTTTTAGTGAATACTGCTATCTGAATATTCCCCAAAGTTTGTGGGTACAAAATATGTGATTATTCAATCCCTGTAATGAATGCAGCTGTGTTTATTTCATTGCATAGATCAGACAAACTGTACAGCTCACGCTAAGCATCAGCACGTTGTTCATAAATCAGTAAAAAATGTAGCAGAGTGTGCAAGATTTACCCAGACCTTCTTTCTATTCCAAGTGTTTGCAAACTTGGCAGCATATGCATTCCTCAGAGGACTATAAGTATGCTATATTTTAAGTATGTCTAGCAAAATCATTTTTTAGGCAGTTCAAAAAAACCCTTTGCTTAATAACATAGGAAACATCCTTTAAATATAGCGAAATATAGAAAAAAAATTGTTCCAGCTTTTCTGAAAAGTTTTTCCTCTGGGGTGAAACAAAGTTTAAAGAATATCAGCCCAAGAAATAGCTTTCTAGAAGAAAAAACCCCACTGGCTGCATTTCAGCCTCCTTCCAGGGGACTCCTCATGCTGTCTTTCGCATATGTTTGAAATGTTTGCAAATGTAATCTCCCCTGCTTGTACTTACATAGGAAACACTTTAAACACTCTTTTGACAATGATGTACTTTGTTTGGCTCTTTAATGTGCTGAGCGTTCTGTGCTTTGTGTTTCATGATGGTTATAATTGCACTTGCATACTAATACAGTTACTGTGCTCCATAACCGAAACTTATTATTAATATACTTTTTTTCCACAGAACTTTACAGCCATAGTCTTTTCTTGTAGCTGTTGCGGGGGTATTTTTTTTTCCAATATACCTTGATAAGGATGTCTTATTTAAACTTCCTATTCTATTAAGATGAATTTAAGGTCTTCAAATAGAAGTCTCCTCATTAATATCTACTGTCCCCAATAATTAAATATTTGGCTCTATATTCCACCTTCAGTGGAACAGTGCTGAACATGCCCAATCTGCCCTGCCATGTATTTTGGTTTTAACTGCCTCGCGACGGAAGCCTCTCCCGTGCAGGAACACGGAGGATGGAGCCATGGGGGATGTCTGTGCAGCTGGGGCCTCCTGCTGCTATTGCTCCTCAAACCTTCACATTTCCTTTGTTAATTACAGTTACTGGAACAAAATACTATTAAAATAAAACTGATATACTGTTTAGAATATGCATTGTGTAGGAATACGTTGCTATACAAATATGCTGTATGCATTAATCCTCTGTAGGGAAGGATTTTTTTTTTGCCTGTTCTTGGTTCTGCATTTGTCTGCACCTAACAAAACAGGGCCTGAAATCACAAATGCCCAAGTCTCTGTGGGAGATGTCACACAGCCAGTGGAACCACTCAGCAATGTATCTCCCAGCCTGGAACATATAGTCACTTAATGTTTTACAGACATCTTATCAATTGCATTTCTACTGAGCCACTGAACTCCAGAGGGGGAGAAAGAGTCCTGGGAATTCATTTTACAAAGCAATTGAGAGGAGAAACTTGAGGCCAAATGCAAATCTGACCAGGAAGAGCTGCACACTGCCAGCAACTCTCTGTCCTACTTTGATATTAAGCTAATAATCTCAGTTTGAAAACAGTTTTATGCTCTCATCTTATGCAGTAAAGGAAGTTTACCTTCTTATCTTCACAGTTTATGTTTGCAGCCATGATCTTCACAAATCTTCTCACCTAGAAAGAAATACTGGGTTTTCTTGAGTTGAATCAAAGTTTCCAAATGAGGCCTATAATTTTGCATATGGAGTTTTACCCCAAAAAAGGGATCTGAAAATAAGCTTTATATACAATCATAACACAAATTAAAACATTATGTGGTTTAAGAAAATCATTTTGCATCATTGGTTTGTAAGCCAGAAGATTTATGAACAAATCAACCTACGAATTCTCCCTTCAACACCTTGAAAATCCTAGTCTGTGATGCCCACAGAATCTTTGACAGGAATCAGGCTGCAGTTGTGCTTAACCCTTGGTGGATAATACAGATCCAGGTTGCTCAGTTGCTTTCATTTTCCTTAATCCTTTTGTCTTGTATCCACCTGCACAACCTTTGTGGCAGGGCTTGTCTTTATTTGCTCGCCGAGTTTGCACGGGGTTCCTCAGCCCTGGGATGATTTCAGGTGCAGAGGTGTGTGCAGTGTGACCCTGCCGCCAGCCTGTGTTTGTGCACACTGGAGCTGAGCCTGGAATTTTCTTGCCCAGTTCCATCTAGTTGCTGGATCTTTCTCAGAGCCCCCAAGTTAGGAGCCCATCCCAATGCTGAACTGCCAATGCTGTCAGTGCTGTTTCATGGCGGGAGAGTGAAGAGCAGTTCATCCTCCTGATGCTGAATGTAAACTCTGGCAAGGAAAATCAAACAATGGTAGTAGGCATTTAGCCAAGCTGCTAAACCAACTGAAGGGAGTATTTTATTTCAATTGCTGCCTTAGGACTGTTTCATCATGAAAAGGTCTCACTCCATTCTGGCCTTTTGCAATAAATTATTGATCAGTTTAAAAAAACAGAAAGCAACAAAAGATGTACTTTGGTTCTTTGTGATACAAGCTGCGTGTTCTATCTTGTGCTGAATTAATCATAAACAATATTCAATTTCCTCTATGCTCTATTCAATTTTCCCTCATCTAAGGAAAAGAGCAGGAGTACTTGCCAAGGACAAGTGCTATGAATTTCAGATTAAATAAAATGCAACAATCCTTTCCACATATCATTTCCATCCTATATATCAGAAACCATACTTTGTATTAACAAGTCCCCAGCTTTACAGCATACAGACTTCAGTCAAATGTTTTCTGTTCTTGTTTATAAATTTTACTACACACTTTGGTTCACAGGAGTTTTGTTTTGCTCACCTGTAAGCATCATGTTGCTGACCTCGGAGCAACTTGGTTGATGCCCTCAGGGCCCTGACAAGTGGCTTCCAAGAGCCCCAGAGTGAATGCATCCCGAATCCCAGAATGGCTGAGCTTGGAAGGGACTTCTAGGGATCACCTAGTCCAAGCCCCTGCTCCAGCAGGGACACCCAGAGCACGGGGCACAGGGCGGCATCCAGGCAGGTTTGGAAGGTCTCCAGAGAAGGAGACTCCACAGCCGCCCTGGGCAGCCTGTTCTTGCTGGTAGTTGTGACATTGCTGACTCAGCTTTCATTCCCAGGGATCTCCCAGATCCAATGGAGATTATGAGAGACAGTTGTGGACTGAGTGAGACAACAGCAGAACCCAATGATTGGAGCAAAGAGCCAAAGCTGGAGATGGCCCAGCTGGAGAGGAGGATTGATCAGAAGAGACTTTCTCTTAGGCAAAGAGCAGGAAAGGAGGCCTGACTGGAACAGATCTCTCTGGAAGTGAGGAAGGCTGCAGCACGACTGGTCAAGGAAATAAGAGAACAGTAGCAAGGAGCTGAGGAGATAGGCTTATGGTAGAAAACTGGGCAAACCAAGAAGGAACACTGAGCAGCAATCCTACTTCAGAAGCAGACTTAAATATAACTTGGAAGATCTCACTTCCTGAGTGATTCTTTATGTTTCTTCTGTTTTGCTTCCTTCCTCCCCTCATTAGTCCCACGTTGTTGCCTGAATCACCATCCTGCTGGCCTGAGGAGGTAGTTTATTCAACATGCACATTTTAGCACAAGATCCTTGTAAATTTTAAGCAAGTTAATGTTTTGAAAATAATCAAATAGTATTTTTTCAGTAAGTTAGCACTGAATACACACAAAATACTTCCGGAGGTTTTAAACTACTCGTGCTTGTATGCATTTTTTCTTTATTCTTGCTAAAGAAACAATAATAATATAGAATAAAATATAGATCACTAGCAACATAGAAGCCTGCATATTTATATATGCTTATATTCATTCAGATATCCAAATCATGTGTATAAATATACACATATACACTTGGCCAGAGAAGTTTCCTGAGGGCATATCCGTCATCATTCCATGAAGTGGAACACACATGTCGTGCCAAATTCACGACCCGTATTATTTCCTGTGCCAATTCATTTCCTTCATGTCTCCTCCTTCCAGCTTTGCTGTGTTGTCCTGCACATTCACCTGGATGAGAAATACACACACACTTTGCTAAGCTGCTCATCATAATAAGAAAATAAGCACTTTGCAGGAAAGGGTATGCCTAATATCATGCATTTTTTTTGGAAGGTGACAACACAGCAGTCTCATGAGGTACACGGTGCCACCCTAAGAAATACTTGTGAGATGAAACATGAACAAGAAGCTTTCATCACTTTCTTGGAAGCCTTTAGAACCTGCTTGCCACCCTGTGTTAACTGAGTGGGGCTTGCAGGAAGAAGAATCTGCTTTTATTTGCATGTGTATCTCAGTACAAACTACAGACTCTTTTTCTTTGAAGTTCTTCTTCAAAGCATCTTCAAAGGTGTGTCTCTAGTTTGTAATGAGATATACATGTAAATAAAATCCGATTCAATTAACGCTGTAATTTGCTGCTTTAACAATAGAATTGTTCCTATGAAAGCAGAGTTGCCCTTGCAGGGCTTCAGTGAGCAAGTACATACAAATGCTACCAGTGTAATGCTCGTTGCAGTTGTCAGAGAAAAGCTTTCTAAAGGGGGAAAAAAGCAGTTTCCTATCTGTGAATCACTGCCACAATACAACATTATGCAAAAACTCATCTAAGTGAAGATAAAAGGTATTTTCTCTTAATGAATGTACAACATAATTATTTGACTCCAGCCAACAATTATCTGCAGAATTTGTAGTATCAAATCAGGACCACCTGCCTTTGATTATTTACTCTTAACTTATTATCTTTTATAATAAATCAATTATTCACCATAAAATTGTTTTCACTATGAAAACACATAATAAAGGCTAAGAGATGCTTTTCCAATTGTCTGTACTTGTAGGCTCAGCTATATCAGATATAAAAGTGAGTAATAGAGAAATTTTAATAATAATTCTAACACCATGTACCCACACATGTACCACAGCAAGAAAAGAAGTTTTGGAGTAAAATGGTACCTGCTGCTCTGCACCGCAGGCTCTTCTGAAGCCTCCCAGGGCAAATCACACACTGCTCATATTCTGGTTTATTAGAGTAACTAAGTTAATCTACTTGACTCCTCACAAGAGAGACTAATTGGCAGGAGAGTTGACTGTGGGATCCAGCTGTTTTCTGAATATGAAGATTACACTAATTTGATAAATGGAAATAGTAATGTCCAGTTATGAAAAAAAGGCCATAATATAACAATTTCAGAAAAAAAAACAAAGCATACCTAGTCACCTTCCCTTCTACTCGTTAAACCTTTTTGCTTTATTCTGCACACTCAGATCATTAACCATAGACTACAAGGAAAGATTTACAAAGCATTTAATTAAAAAAAAAAGTCATCAAATGTCCTTATATTTGCAAGGAAGAGACAAGTAACGATGAGAAATGCAATTGTCTGAGTTCCTCTGCAAGAGAGACAGCAACAAGGAATAGATTGGGGAGGGCCTGAGCTTATTCATTACAGCAGCTAGGTAGGCAATCCCTGCTAATGCTGCCTGCCTTGAAAATTAAGTTCCTGCAAAGTAATTCAGGATTGCAATGAAGGTCAGACAAGGCGATGGGCTGCTTCAAGCTAAGAGCAGAAACAGATTCCTCCTTATTCAAGGCGTAACTTGGCTCAGGAACCCCCCTGGGACTGTCTGTCACTGGAGTGAGGTTGTGTGACAGAACAGTGGATCTTTCTTGTTTAATGAAAACTGTTAATTGTCCTATTATTTATCCCTGATACTGTCCAAGGATCTTCTGAATCTCGAATCTCAAAGACTGAGGTCTGTTCATTTTTCATGAACAACAATCCCACAATACTTTCCAACTGCGGATTAGCCTGGTGTGCTTGGACTAAATTTTATAGTACATATAATACAAATAATGCATCAGCCATATGAATTAAGAAGACTTAAAAAAAGAAGTCTTTTCAAACAAAAAGTGTTAGTGGTAGTATTTCTTTGAGAAGGAAGAGGAAAGGAAGCAAAAGAAAGGGAAGACATTGGGTTTGGTCAGAATCAGGGAAGTTTGTGCTACCTGGAGGCTCACAAAGTAAGATTTCAGCACATACTTTGTTCCAATCTTGGATGTTCATTATTTGCATGAGACCATTAATTGTTGCCTCTGTTGTAGTGAACAAGAGAGACCCTGAGAACCAAGCAGCGCAGAGCAGGGAGCCCTGCAGCACAAGGAGGTGCCAGGAGGCCAGCACAGGGCAGCAGCTCTCATCTTTTCCTGGAAAGAGCCTGAGTGGCTTCCCCTCTGCACCCATCGAGTGCTCGCAGAGGGCAGCCCACGCAGCAAACGGGGTGAGCCAGGGCTGTGTGTGCAGCTGCAGGGCCGCACGCTCCCTGAGGAGGCCGCCAGGCAGTGCCCGCTGGGCAGCGCTGCCGCGGCTGCCTGCGAGCTCCTGGGCACGGACAGGCCGGCAGCAAGGAGAGGGACCCGCCCGGGATGTCGGGCAGCAGCCAGGCGGGATGGACCCTGCTCTGGGATGGCAGGTGAGAGCTGGGGGGACGCTCTGCTGGGCCCCATACTTACAAAAAAACGAGAACTGATCAGGGAGGGGAAGTGAATCACAACCCTGGACTTTAGGAAAACAGACTTTGACCTGCTCAGGAACCTGCCTGGAATGGGATGCCATCCTGGAGAGAAGAGGGAGCCATTTCAGCTAGTTGATTTTCAAGGATCATCTCCTTTGAATTCAGGAACTGGCCATCTGCACACGCAGGAAATCAGACAAAGTTGTCAAAATGCCTGCATGGATGAACAAAGAGCTCCTGAATAAACTCAGGCACAAAAAGGAAGTGTAACAGAGGCTGAGGCAGGGACAGGTTACGCAGGAAGGATATAGAGTACTGGGAAAGCAGGCAAGGATGGGGATTAGGAAGGCCAAAGCTCACCAGGAGCTGAATCTGGCAAGAGATATGCAGCATAACAAGAAGGGCTTCCACAAGTCTATGAGAGCAAAAGAAAGAGTAGGGAGAATGGGGAACTGCTGCTGAATGGGAATAGGGTCTTGGTGACAAAGGACAAGGACAGGGCCAGGGTACTCGGTGCCCTCTTCACCTTGGTCTTTACTAACAAGACCAGTCTTATTCCAGGCATCCCAGTTTCTTGAGAGTGATGGGAAAACATGGAGCAAGGAAGATTTACTCACTGTGGAAGAGGGGACACTGGAACGACAGGCCCAAGTGCATGGAGGTGGCTGGGTTGCACTTAGGGGGCTGGCCCACGTCACTTTCTATGGCCTTTGAAGGGCCATGGTGATGGAGGGAGGTTCCTGAGGAGCACAAGGAAGTGTCACTCCTGTCTTCACAAAGAGCAAGAAGGAGGATCTGGGGAACTGGAGGACAGACAGCCTCATCTCAACCCCTGGGAAGATAATGGAGCAAATAATTCTGCATGTTCATATATATGAAGGACAAGAATTTGCATGGAATAGTCAGTATAGATTTACAAAGGAGAAATGGTGCTTAGCTCACTTGGTAGCTTTCTGCAATGAAGTGATTGCATGTTGGGCAAGAGAAGAGCAGCTGATGAAACTGTTTATCTTGACTTTAGCAGGGCTTTCAGCACAGTCTCCCATAACATTCTCTTTGTCAGACTGATGAAGTATGGGCGAGATAAGCAGACTGCGAGGTGGACTGGACACAGGCCCATCTGCCAGGCTCGAGCGCAGGCAGTGAGTCCCTCTGGAGGCCGGTTACCAGCCATGCAGCCCAGCGAGGGATGCTGGGCCGTTCCACAGCCTTGGGAATGACCTGCATGTGGGCCTGAACGCACCCTCGGCAAGTTTGCAGGGGATACAAAACTGGCAGGAGTGGCTGGTGCCACCAGTGCAAAGTGACTGCAACAGGTTGGAGAAAGGGGCCAACAGGAATCTCAGGAAGTTCAAGAAAGAGAAATGCGAAGTCCTGCACCAGAGGAGGAATAACGTTATGCCCCAGCAGAGGCTGGAAAGCAGCTTTGTCCACCAGCAGAGGTGACGGTCTAACAAGCTGAGCAGAAGCTACTGCTCTTATGAGGAGCTGTTGGAGCTTCCATCAGCTCCATCAGGAGCTTCCAAGAACATCAGCAGCTTCTCAGGCTGCTTTCGGAAGAGTGCTGCCAGTGGGCCAAGAGAGGGAACTAGTCTCCTTTACTCAGTGTATTGACTTAGCTTCTAAGTGCTGAGCCCAGTTCTGGGATTCCCAGGATAAGAAAGATATGGCCACACTGGAGCAAGTCCAGCCAAGTTGCATAGAGAGGACTGATGGACTGGAGCATCTTGCATATAAGGACAGTCTGAAAGAGATGGAATTATTTATCCTGGAAGACAGAAGACTCAGGGGTCCTACCGACGTGTATAAATACTTGATGGGGCACAGTTAAACAGGGCACAATTACATTTATACTAACTTTGTTTCATATATGTTGAGAACAACTATCAAGAAATAAAGAAGACTTGGGGGAAAACGCTTTCACAAAAGCAATACGAATATATATGATATCAAAGAAACTATTAAGTATTCAAAATCTAAAGTTGTCTATGTCTTTTGAGTGAATCAGAAAAACAAGCAGAGATACCTCTGTCCCTCTGTCAAACTATTAACAAGAAAGTCATTAGAAATACTGGAAAAATGACAGTTATGATGACATTAAGAAAATAATTGCTTCATTATTTATAAATAAGCTTCTACTTTGTTTAGCAATGAGAAAGGGTAAAAAACAGCTACTGTACAAAGAGGTAAGAGTGTGAACTGCTGCTGCCCTCTGGAGTACAGACAAGCACCAGACAGGATCAAACTAAAGCCTCCCACCTACAGAAAGGATCGTGTTTGAGCTCCTCTGCCTCTGGACTGTGCTGTAAAGGACACACAGTGCATTTCCTAGCCTTTCTGCTGCCCTTGTATTTTTTGACACTTCAGACACCTGAAGAGCTACGGAATTTCGTTGCTGTTCTGCTTCTGGCTTCTCCCAACGTCTCCCAGCCCCAATGGGAGGGTGGAAAAGCGTTTGCAGACCGGCAGGCAAGGGGTCCAGGGCTGCCCCGGTGCAGGCAGCACGCGGCTCCTCTGGAAGAGCTTGGGAAGCCGGGTCTCCTCAGGGGCAGCCAGGGAGGAACTGGAGCCGCAGCCTCGGTGCCAGACTAGAGAGCCCGGCGAGGCAGCGGCCACGGCGAAGGCCGGACACTGGCAGCTTCATGCTGTAGCACACAGCGCGCAGCCCCCAAAGCCTCTAGGCCGACAGCACCAGGACGTGTTTATTATAATCGCTGTTATTGCAACGCGGTTCTGGCTTGTAACACCAGCAGGAAAAATCCTTCTCCCCGCCCGAGGGAGAGAGCGGCTGCGGCAGCACCAACCGGCAGCACCAACGTCCACACCCCACGCACTCCCTCGGCGCAGCCGTTAACTGCCGCCCCGCGCGGGGCGGGCCTCCCCACGCATGCGCACAGGGTGGCGCCCACGCGGCGCCTGCGCCCTTTTCGTGCTCCTCCTGCTTCTTACGCAGCGCAGCGCCGGGCGCGCAGTCCCGCCCCTGGGCGCGGTCACGTGAGCGGCAGGGCCGCCGGCGCGGGGTCGGGGCGGCAGCGGGAGGGGGTCCCAGGTTTCCCGTGCGGCGGCGCCTCCCGCGCGGAGCGGCCGTTGGCGCGGGGAGGGTGGGGGGAGTGCCCATCCCGGCCGCCGCAGCCCTTCCTGCCGCTGCCTGCTGGAAGGCGACGCGCAGCGTCCCGGCCGCAGGTGGGTTCTCGTCGCTAGAGCACCGCAGCCGCTGCCGCAGCTGGCGGTTCTGGGGCCGGCGGTAGACGCCGTGGCGCGGTGTGGCCGTGCCGGCTGCTGGCCGTGCTTGTGGAACACTTTGATTACGGCAGCCGCCCCCGAGCCGCGGGGCTCTGGTCGTTGGTGCCTCCTTGCCCCAGCCCCGGGGGGGTTTATGTGGCAGGGCTGAGGTGAGTGGCATCAACGGGCACCATCACCCCAGGGTGCTCGTTGCCCAGGGCGTGCGGGGTCCGTGTCTTGTAACAAGCCAGGGGGCACGAAGCTCGGTGCAACCGTAGGAGTCCATGGGCAGAAGCCAGGGTGGGTTGTAATTCCCGACTCCTTTGCTGATTGGACAGGCCTGGGCTGCCTCTCCTGAAAACTAGGCCGTCTTGTTCAGAAAAATGACAGACTGCTGGTCTTTGAAGAAACACACTTCACATTTCTCTCTGTTTTTCCTTTTATAATAAATAAGGCTTATATTGCCTTTTTTGTAACTGTTTTTCTTATTTTTCAGTGGACAAGAAATTAGTCTAGATGCAGTAAATAAGGAAGAAGTCGGAAGACATGGAGGAGAGGAAGATCAAGCGGAGGAGCCCCAAGTCCTCCACCGCTCACCCTGCCCAGGTCGCGGGCTCCAAGAAGAGCTCAGTGCCCGTCAGTAAGAGCACGGCCTTCTCCAACCCCGCACCGCAGCCCGCAGCGCAGAAACCAAAGCTGAAACGGTAGGTGCCAGCTTCCATGCCGGGCCAGGAACCCGCCAGCGCAGGACAGGCTCTTGCATCCAGAGCAATTGGCCCACATGGAATGAAAAGAAAGAAATCTAGATTTGTGAAAATGCTTGATGGTTTTTTTTTAAACAACTCTGTTCAGCAGAAATAAAAGCTATTTGATATATGTGTACTCACCTCATAAGCTGTGCAGTATGTTACACACTGTGCACCTCTACCGATTTGGCAGGGGCGGTTGGTGAAGAGCAGGACTGGGATCAAAGGCGGCAGAGCCGGTCACCGTAAAACGGCACGGAGCAGAGCCCTGAGTGTAGAGCCTAAGGAATGAGTGTGGCCTGACTGCCAGGCTGGCGCTGTGCACGAGGGGGACAAAATCAAGGGTGTGAATTTGAATGGGATGAGGTAGAATGGGATTTTAGGATGAGATTTCACCCCATTTGAATGGAATGGGCTAGAACAGGTTTTTGGAGCTCAGGTGGTTTTTGTTTGGGGAGCCCTCACGGAGGGCAGCAGTAGCTTGTGGACATCCTCATGTAGAAAGAGGCGTTCAGTCTTCAAAAAGTAACACTCTTAAGTAGTTTCATGTCATTAACGCTGCATTGGAGTTTGAGGATGTTAATTTCCATGCAACTATTTCTTGACTGTGGCAGAAAAGCATATAAATGAGCAGAGAGGGATTTGAATGTGAGCTGATGGTTGGAGAGGCAGCTGAGGTTACTGCCCTGTGGGTAACAGCTGGAGATGAAACACTGAACTGTCCTCGGAAGCACTGACAGGCGGCTGGAAAGAGCCAGTGCCAGCAGGATGGCAGCGCTCTGCGGATCTGCACTGTAAAGGCTTTCTCTGCTATTTTCGAGGGAAAGATGCATTAATATTTTGAGGTGCTTGCAGCTCATTGAAAAGTTTACTTAGGATTACAAAATATTCTTGAATTTGCCACAAGATGACTTTTTGTAGCCCACAGTGTAGTCTAGAGAGGAAAACAACCTTGCTTTGAAAAAAACTTTTTGCTTTAAATTTTGTAAATGGACATTGCTACGTGAGTGCTTAGGGAAGCTACATGGTAAGTGAATGTTTTCTAGGACTTTCCAGTCAGGAAATGGAGCTATGTCGGGTTGAAGTGTTGCAGTACTAGAGTAGAAGGATTTATTTTCATTTTCTCTACATTCTTGTGTATCAAAGACTTCAAAGTACCGACAAGGATACTTAAACTTTATTTTTAATTTAAAAATAAATGCAGTTTTAAGGATATGTTCTAGTTAAATAGTTATTTTATATATATATGTATCTATATAAAATCAGTTTCAACTGTAAGACGTTTCTGGGAGTGGTGATATATTGTATTTAACTGCTATATGAATGGGCAAGTCAGGGATGGAAGAAACGTCCTTTGTCTGCATCTGGTGCTAGGCTTGGATGCAGCCTTGCAGTGCATCCCTGGATGGCCTGTAGAGCTGGAGTGCAGTAATTCCTGCTGCTAATTATGTGCTTTGGTCCTGCAGTGGCTGCATGTGCCTTTGGTTTTATAGTGACTATCCTGTTTTATACACCTAGTTTCCATGAGCACGTGCTGCTCTTGATAAACTTTGGTACGTTTTGAGAAAATGTCTGCAGGATCTAGGAATCCTGATGGTTTTCTTGCCATAGGGGGTCACAGACTTTTCCCTCTATTTGTTCCTATAGTTCTGTTTGCCCTGTGTTGCTATATGGGGAAGAAGGTGTTTTTGGTGGTGGCTTAGCAGAATTTGGAGGCTGTTTGAAGGCGAGAACCCTGTGTGGGCAAGGCCGTCTTCTCCGTTGTGTGGGCTCCAGTGGATGGTTTCCATGCCCGTTCCAGAGCAGGAGCGTAGGAGCTGGGAGGAGTTTTCTCTCAGGTCTGAAGGGAGATTGTCCTGTTGGTTGGTCGGTGTTGGAATATGTCCAGTTCTCACAGCCCCCTAGTCCTTGCTGGATAGTGTCCATCAGTGCATTATTAAGGGGCTCTTCTCTCCTCAGAGCTGCTGCTGAGGGGAAGGCAACCTGCTGCAATCCCTCCTTTCTGCAGTGTCAAACGGTCAAGACGAATATAAAGAGCAGTATCACAAAGACAAACTTGTGATGCATTTTTTAATGTAAAGGTAGTAATTGAAATAACCACCTTATGTTTTCCATTTCATTTTTAAGAGTCATTCTAAATTTTAACTTTTCCATAAAAAGCAGGAAGTAATGTTTTGATTCATTTTTTTCAGAGTAATAAAAGAAAAGGCCAAACCTGCCGGAGGGGAACCCAAAGGGGCGCAGGCAGCGCCGATCCAGCATTCGTTCCTCACCGATGTGTCGGATGTCCAAGAAATGGAAAGGGGGCTTCTCAGTCTCCTGAATGACTTCCACTCTGGCAAACTCCAAGCATTTGGTAAATACCTGCGTTGTCTTTATGCAGTAGTTGCTTGTATGGCTGTGTGATTGCAATTTCTGCATACAAATAATGCAGTATGGACAGATGAGCAGTTGGGCACCTTGGGCTTTATATGAAACTAAGTGTGACCCAGTAGATCTGACTGCAATTCTAAATGGTGACTCTGTTAACTGGGAGCTCGGCTTCCATGTGAGCTGGTTGGGGAGCCGTTTTCTTGTGCCTTCCAGCCACCCCAGCTCACCTAGGACAGTGCCTTGACTTATAGATCCAAGATATGGACTCTAAACCATTAGTATATGTACAGAAAATGTAGTATGAAACTATTTTATCTCTTTTAGCACCTGATTTTGCAGCATAATAACCCTAGCACACTCCTTGCCTCATTGTTGAGGGTCTGAAATCTCAGCAATGACTTCTACAGAATCCAAAGCAGGTTGCTTTTTACCAACATAAGTGATTCCTTGGGCCTTAGAATCACAGTTTTTTTTAATATTGTAGGTGATCTACAGTAGATGGAGGTTTAAAAAAAAAAAAAAGCTGTGGGAGATTATCCTGCTGCCTTTATTTTTCCTGTACTCTTTAGAAAGATTTGTGTATATTTTTGCAAGCTTGGAGATAGCTCAGCATGTCACATTAGCTCATTTGATTGTGCAAAAGAAGCTGTAAGTTTCTCTGTCATAGAAGGTGTCAGAAGAGAGAACCTCAGGAATAATCAAAAGTAGGAAGAGGATTTATTATGGTCACACCTTCATTTAAAAATGCAGGATCTTCCTAACTTGAGGCAAATTCAGACCTGTATACTGAAAAAAATCAGTATCATACAATTGGGGGTTGTCATTAAATGCAGCACATTTAGTCTCAGATGGGTGGACAGAAACCTCAGTTGAGGAGGAAGATGAAATCACATGGATGGTAAAGCTGCTGTTAGCTCTGTCTGGTCAGCTTAAGTTGTAAGAAGTTTCCATCTATCACCTAGAGCTCAGACTTGGCCCCTTCGCCTGCCCGTTGAGTTTTCCTTCCCTCAAGCTTGTGGGTGTGTTTGCCGGTGCCTTTCAGGAAACGAGTGCTCCATAGAGCAGATGGAGCACGTGCGGAGCATGCAGGAGAAGCTGGCCCGCCTCAACCTGGAGCTCTACGGGGAGCTGGAGGAACTCCCTGAGGACAAGAGGAAACTGGCCAGCGACTCCAACTTGGACAGGCTGCTCTCGGATGTAAGTAAAGGGAAGGCTCAAACACAGGGAATGCTGTCCCCAGAACTGGGCTGGTGCCTTAGTCTCCTTTTGGGGGAATTTAGAGCTGAGGAAAAGGTAGCTCTGTCGCCAGCCTTAGTTGCTTCACACTGGTTTGGAGTAAATGCAGCACTTTGTGTTTTCTTTCCTTACAGGCTGCTGCTTATTTGGGCATTATCAGCCCTACGTGTAAGGGAGACTGCCCCTAACCAGGAATTTTGGGGTTCTAGATATTCAGTTTCTCATTTCCTTCATGTGTTGTTTCTGAAAACAACAAAATTGTTCAAATTTCTTTAAATTTCCTGAGATACTTGGATTTAATTTGGTACTTAATTGTTACTGTAGAATTCAGTGCAAGTTTGCCATGCCTTTTGTAATTAAAAAGAAACATTTCTATTCAAGCCAACAATCATTAGACTTTATCTCACCATTTTAATGTGTTTATTTAAGCATATTAGCAAATTGTTGTATTTATTTGACTAACCTAAATACCATTTCTGATCCTGTCTATATTTAAATTACAGCTGGAAGAACTGAATTCATCTATGTATCCTTTTTCTTCAAGGCCTATTTTGCATTATAATTACCAGTTATATTTAGCCAGTAACTGTGTCTTCCTGGGAGCCAAATCCTGTCAACAATATCTCTTCTTATTTAGTACTCTAGTATATCATGGACTTTAAGGGTTTTTCCAACATATAAATGGCTGGATCTTAATGCATGTAGAAACAGGCTGGTTCTCATGGGGCAGTGTATTTAGCTGGTACAGCACTTCAGACAACTTGGTGGCAGTGGGTGGCAGAACCCACGAGAAGCAGATTTTCTTTCAATATGTTTTGCTGAGGAAACTGAGGCGAGTGCACGTAGCAGCCCTCCCCCTTGGCGCTGGAATTGTTCTGTGCCAGCAGTAAATGCCTCCTCGTCTCTGTGAGGACGGTTGGTTTCTGAGGTAGCTCCACATCCCAGACTGGATCTTCTCCCACAGCCGGGCTGCTCATGGAGCAGCAGGTCCCAGTGCTGCCCTGTGAAAGCTCCGCTCCTTAACGGTTTGCTCCAGACAAAAGCTGCATTTAGCAGATGCTCAAGATATTCCAAATGGTACCACAGGCTGAAAGCTGCTGATCTCCTCTTTGGGATTCTCCCAGAAACTTTACTACTGTTTTTCTTACTGTGGAATCTAGAGTTATTTGACACAACAAAGAATCAAAGTGTAAATTCAGGTGTTTATTTTTACACGTTCCTCTTTGAGCGCAGCATTATGTCAGGACTCACTACCTAGAGATCTAATTATGTTGCTGTGATGCTGTGCTTTATATTATTGCCTTATTTAATAGGAAAAACTGGGGAAACATGGAAGTACACTTCTGCTGGGGGTTCTTCCTATGTCTGAAGTGAGGTGTGCATAGGAGTTCCCCTCCTATTTCCCAGGATGGTCAAGGCAGCAGGGGTGCTGCCTTTCTGATCAATACGTAGACAATCTGCACACTGTCTCCAGTGTGTCTTGCTGACCTGTGATGCTACTGAGTTTGTATTAATTTATTAATAAAAGACACTTTAAGTACATGGTGTGCTTTACTTAGAGGAGTTGAAATCTCTTCAACTGTGTTAAGATGTGACCTCTTGCATGGTCTGAATGTTTGCAGACTTGACTCTTCCACTGCTCTGAATAACTGTAAAATGTCACTAAATGAGAACCGTAAATCAGAACTGTAGAGTCCAGCAGTCCACATAACTGGATTGTGAAAAATGCCAAACTGGATAAATGCAGTTCCTTTTCAATAAATCCAATGTAAACAGATTTCCTTCTCACTTTGTTCATTTTATAGCAAAACATCCTTTACATTAGTGAATGTTCTTTTAGTTATTCTAAGGGTAGGAGCAGGAAGAACCACACAGTAAAGGCCACATGCTCATGGATTTCCTGCCCATGTAGCAGTGTATTTGTTTCAGTAAGTTGTTGATGGACCCAGGGTTCATAAGTCAGGCTGCCAATGAGCCCTACAAATTGGCCCTGTTGGAGTGAGGGATAAAACAAAAGCTGCTAAACTGAAGTGCTGGCATTAGCAGCCACTCCTGTGCTGTAAGTAATCTGGTATAAATTAGTAGTTTTGTGTTAACAGCCAGAGGGGGAAAAAATCCATATTAGCACAAACTCTGGCTATTTTTGGATGTGGGATTTCAGCATTTGTGAATGAAAATAGGCATTTGGAACTAGATTTATTTTATATTCAGCTTATAAATAGTATACTTAGATTACCTTCTGTGTATCCTTTCTTTACAAGGAGTGGAATCTTTATCCTGCTTCAGGTTGAAGCTCTCCTCCTGTGTTCAGTCAGCGCAGGGGCTGAAAGATGCTATGTGGGAGAAGAAGCTTCAAGTGGGAGCCAGAGCCCTGGGCTCCTTGAGCTCCAGCTCCTTTTGGATTTGAACAGCAGAGTGCCCTGGCTCCAGCTTCAGCCTCACACACTGATGCTCCTCCATCTGCCTCAGCTACCAGGCTTGGGATGGGAGTTAAGCGGTGGGAGCCCTGGCTCTTCCTTTGGGACATTCTCATTCTTTTAATGACTATCTCCTTCCTTTGAGATCTTCTCTAGGGTTCTTATGTGCCAGCAACATTGCACAGAGTTCCCCACCTGCTGCTGGAAGCAGTGCCAGTGTTGTGAAAGCCAAAGGGAATTTTGGAGAGGTAGAGAGAAGGGTTGTACTCCATTCAAAATAAAGACAGACAGATGTAACTTCATAAGGTGATGGTGCCAGATGCTCGCTTTTCTTAGAGGTACATAACAGTGATAGTTCTGCTCTGGAGCATTTCCAGGTATAGGAAGGAGAAGAAGGTGTTGAGGAGTAGTCAGCCTGGATTCACCAAGGGGAAGTCATGTCTGATGAACCTTATAGCCTTCCATGATGGGATGGCTGGATGAGAGGAGAGCCATAGATGTTGTCTACCTTGACTTCAGCAAGGCTTTTGACACTGTCTTCCATGATATCCTGATAGAGAAACTCTGGGAGAGTGGTCTGGATGAGTGCACAGTGAGGTGGATCAAGGGCTGGCTGGATGGCAGAGCTCAGAGGGTGGTCATAAATGGGGCCGAGTCCAGTTGGAGGCCTGTGGCCAGTGGT
>JAUBOD010000363.1:998358-1015015 GCA_032353885.1 Nothura maculosa | reverse complement strand
CAGGCTGCCCAGGGAGGCTGTGGAGTCTCCTTCTCTGGAGATCTTCCAAACCCGCCTGGATGCTGCCCTGTGCCCCGAGCTCTGGATGTCCCTGCTGGAGCAGGAAGTTGGACTAGGTGATCTCTAGGGGTCCCTTCCAACCTCAACCATCCTGTGATTCTGGGATTGTCTCACGCCAGGAATGCCCAGCCCTGGCTGGGACCCCAGGGTGCAACTGGTGCAGCTGATTGTGGAGGTGCTAGCCCTGTCCCTGCAGGGCTGCAGCAGGCATATAGATACATATATTCTTCACCTTCCAAAAGTCAAAGAATCCAATACTTTGCTTTCTGTATTTCTTGAAACGTAGTTAATGACTTTTTAACACAGGGGTTATCACTCTCTGCTCTTTCACACTGAAGGTAAAATAATTAAAAATAATTGAAATAATTAAAAGATAAAGGCCATAAAACATCTGTTGTACAACATGAGCCATCATGGAGGGAGGATTTATCCATACGCTGTGTCAACGTTCTTAGGAGAAATCCATAGTCTTCTTTTTACACAGGTAATTTCTCCAACTATTCCCATGTGTGAATACATAAGATTAAGGAAGATTAGATAAAATACATCCTTTGAGAGCACTTTTTATAATCCTAGACAGAGTTACTCAGAACTTTCTCATCACAGGGAAGCCGAGCATGGAGCTGCCTTTTTAAAAGAGACCATGGCAGCCACCCCTGGCCTAGGCTCTCCAGCCACACTAGAAGGGAAGCAGGTTTGCTGTGTGTTGAGATGGCTTCTTCTAGACCACCTGCTCCTTAATCAATCCTCATGCCTTCAAGGGGGCACCACTCGTGCTATGCACATTAATCACTTCTTTCCATATGCAGCCATTGAGTTCTGAGTTCAGAGATTGCTTAGCATTGCTAGTACAGAACGTGTTTTAGCACGTATGACAGAAAATCCATTCCCTTTTAATTATAAGTAATTAAATTTGCTGTGATTTATGCTCCATGCAAAGCACTGCCTCATTTCTCATGGCCTACTTTCTCTTCTCTTTTTTTTAAAAAATAAGGATTAAGTGAATGAGTACATACCAAATGCTCATATTCACCTCCGAGAAGTACCAGTCAGCAGCACTAAACATTTCATAGTGGGAATAAGACTTCAGATGAGGACTCACATAACTGCAAATGAAAAAAAAAAAAAAAAGATGTTAAATTTGATATGCCTCTGTAAAGCAGACCTATCTCTATACATGTCTAGCAGGCTCATAGCAAGGGATGAGGTGTCTCTGCTCACATTGTTTGGCTTTTGCAACGCAAACAGCTCCATGGAGGAGCTGAGCTGCTTTCTTCATCCCCGTTACCACATCCATCTGTTTCTGATGCAGGGCTGGCTCTCGTTCAGTCACGCAGGAAGCACTTGCAGTAGATGCACTGTAAAATGCAAGGCCTTCAGTTTAATGGAAACCACGAGGGTTTTATCCCAAAAATGTGCAATTTGCTGCTAGATGCAAACTTGGTTTCTAAGCAAGGCAGCATCTGGAAATGCCAGTTATTTTCTTACACTCCAGATTGGCCTGGAATTATTGCTCCCAGGAATGCATATTAGCTCAGCTTAAAATTGTAATGTTGATATAGAAAGGTGCACAGAACAAAAAAGTTTGCAGTTGCAGGAGGTTGCTAGTCTGAAGCAGAAAATTGAACACCTATTTCTTACTTTTTATTTTGTAGTTTCTCAACAGTGGGATATTAACATATTTTGAAATTCGTGCTTCCCTCATGCTAAATCTTTGTGAAAAGGCAATTGTATTCTGCATGAATTTGGAAAGAAAATGATTTTTTTCCCTTTTACAAACATCAAAGCATTTAAAGCCTTTAAACTCTATGCATCCCCATAGAACAACTCTGACATCAAAAACAGTATGACATAACCTAAAATTAAACAGAATATTTGATCTACATAATTTTAGAAATCCATAATCTCACCTTATTAGGTCATGAAGTTTGTTTTTCTACTAGAAAAGCTGGCTTTCAGTAGTGAATGAAAAACATTTTACAGCAGAGGTTTTTATTATTTCTGTAAATGTATTTAGCCAAATAAATATTGACAAGCCGGATCATGAGTAAAAACCACTACAGATGCTCTTTTTGGATAGTTTCAGAAACATTTTTAATCCAATCTTTATAATATTAAACAGACATTACCTAAATTAGAAATTTGCAGTGACATTTTGAAAGATAGGTAAACCTGGAACACCCTTGAGAATGAAATGAATGGAAACAAGTTACTCTCTGTTACTATTCAACTTCTTAACACGACCAATCCTATTTCCCATACATATGTCTGCTTAGATTGGCAGTCTGTATAGAATTTGATGAAGGAGTGGTAAATTTACTTAAAAAGTAAAATGGGTATTAGGCCTCCTTCTCTAATAGCACATTGAGGGAAATGTTTTTTTCTGTAGTCTTTATTTCCCCACTTAAGTGATTTCAACCTGTAAAAATAAGCAGTTTTGTAATAGTGTGAATAGGTTAGAAAAAAGGAAACCAAACCCACCATTTTCAGAGTGCCTGAACTTCACTGTAGCAGCTCCAGCTCAAACCACTAGTGCAGGCACAGTGGCTTGAAACCACATGCACATGTAAGATAAGCTGACCCTTACAAGAATAACATTTAAAGGCCTCTGGAGCTAAATCAGTGCAGATACCACCATTTGCAAGAAAGATGTGTACCCAAACAAACCAATGTGTTATGCATGACTCCCCCGCAAAATATTAGTTGCACATATAGCTACTTACTGACCTTGTAGTATTTACCAGTAATAAATTATTAGGCACCTAAGATTTTGTATTTTTCTTCAGTTTATATTTGATATTGACAGCAAAATTGAACACTGAGTAGACCAGACTTCAGCAGAGGGATTGCTTGAATCTGTTCGGATAGAATTATGCAAGTAAAACAGTTTTTACCACCTGAAGCAAATAACAACAACAACATGTAAGAACAGATACTACACATTGATGGCTTTGTTGTGGTATAACTATCCATACAGCACTTAGTTAGTTAGCCGGCTCTCCTGGGTCTGATACTGGGGAACTCTTTTCTCCACTAGGGTGGAGGCCTCAAGACCAGGGCCTGCTAAAGGGGCAGCCATGGAGCACAGAGTACGCGCCAGGTACCTCCTCCTGGTCAGGCAGGATAGTCTCAGGCACAAGGACGTTACCTGTGGCAGCCAGCGCAGCGCTACGGCTTGTGCTACTGAGGTGGCAGCGGCTCCTCGCTAGCGATTCCCACCCCCGGCCTGTGCGGAAGCGCCTCGCGCAGAGCCCAGCCTGAGCTGCAAGCCCCACAGCCAGCTCCCTTTTCCCTTTCAGAATCACCACCATGATTCAGCATGCAGGAAGGCAGCTGGGTGATTCTCCATGAATGGCATAAATCAGGAATGATCTTTGACTGATACTTTTGTTCTCAGAATGTCTGGATCCCAATCCAACATCAGGATACCAATAATGTGAAAAATATAAATAAATGGGAAGCTAAGCCAAATAAAAATCAGTTTTAAACCAATACTTCTCTAACAATTTTTTTTCACCTTCATTTTGAAAAAGTGCAACACAGCTTGCACAAGGTTTGATGGGCAATTTTAAAAGTCTATTTAATACATGTGATATTTATTTCTGGTAAGCAATAATGTATTCTATAATTGGCTTAAACAAGTTTCAGAGAAAGGTGTCTGACTGATGGCAGATTACTGAGATTACTGGTTTTCCAGAGTGTCAAATTACTTGTGATGATATCTTAGCTGGATTTTTTACTTTTCATCCAAAACTGAATTTATAAAATTGTTCTCACATTATCTATTTTTGACAAAAAGGCTCAATTATCAGAGACTACATAAGATATCTTTGAATGTAAAGACTTGCCACAGTAAATAAGAACAACCCCATAGAGCCATTGGAAGTAGAACCACTTAAGTTTTAAAAAGAGTTTTCTGTATATTTGTTTGTAGTTTGCTATATAAGTGCTAGAAAGTACTTTTTAAAATTATGATTTGTTAAGTAGGTGCCTACAGACCATGATTGCACTGGAATCTGCACAGAATTCAGAACCAAACATATTTCAATGACTGCATCATTGTGATTTGTGTACTTTTAGCAGTAAGCAGTCCATGTCCTGCATACGAACTTCTGTTGCTCTCTAATTAAAGAAAAATCATCCATAGATAAGAGCAAGCAGGAAAAGATTGTTTCAAATGTGGTCAGTAAAAACCAGAAACTGGAGATAGTGCTCACCCTTAGCACTTGTTAGAGTAGTGCTACCCCTCAGATGTCAGCCCTTGCTCTACTGAAACTTAACATTACTGACCTCAGTAAAACAAATGATTCTGTCTTGAGTAGGAGTGAGAAGTCCTATTCCTTGTAGGAATACAGAAAACACATCCTCTTCAGAAAGCACCTGTATGACATTTTCATCACATCTTCACAGCTCTCCAGGAATACAATTTAAACTGTTTTTAATAAACATTTCGCTGATATTTAGGACTCTTGATACATTTTAAATTCAAGCTTAGGTTCTTGATTTGTACACGGATACAGAACATTGGCTCTTTTAGGATCTCTGCATTAAGGGGAAAATTACATTGCCCTGCAGCTATTTAGACATTTCAGTGAAGGTCATCATCCCTTGTATTAGAGTTATATATTTAAAAAAAATACAAAATTGTTCATCAGTCACAGACCTTCTGTTTTAAAGCTAAAGTCTGGAACAACTTCCTATGATTTCAAGCCAAAGACACAGCAGAAAGGTGATCAAAGTCTGCCAGGACTCTCTACGTAAGAGAAATCTTGCCACCTACTTTTCATACACACACATTGAACTACATTTTTTTTCCCCTGAAATGCATGGGAAGAAACAATGTATTTCATCCTCACACTAAATGCACTTTACACCCTTTCAAGAAACATTTGCAGGATGAGGAATGAACATTCTACAAAGTGCTGAATTCCCCGATGGATGTTTTAATGAAACACACTCTTGTAATTCTAAGAGGCTTCCAAAAACACTTCTCAGGTTTCTCTGAGCAATTATCACTAAAGCTACCTGCCACACATAGTTTCTTTTCCTAAATTTGAAACAGCCTAGCACACAAGCCTGAAGTCAGGCTTTGGATCAGCTACATTAGTCATGAACCGTCTTCTTTAATTGCTCATCACAGATAACTCCAAAACAGCAGAGTCTCAGAACACTAGAGCTGCCAGACACTGTTCTTGGTGTCTCCTCTCTCAACATGTAACTTTTATTTCAAACTGTTGTGTTTTGAGTAGCTGCAAAGAGCAGCAGGATCCTCAGAGAAAACATTCTGGATGAAAAAATAGCTCTGTACAGTGACATGCTTAATTTGATTCCATGGACCGTATCTTCTGCTGCAACTTAAAACACAGTCTCACTTGAGCTAGAGAAATTGTTAGTGCTCTCAAGTTAGATGACAAAATCAGAGTCACTGTGACATGCAAAGGACAATAGTGTTGCTGGTGTGTGCGGCAATCAAACAGTTTACCGGTATAGCACAGAAAGCTGTATTTTCTTTGAGCTCCTGAGTAGACAAGGAGACAAATACTCCAGGCATTTGCTAGCTCTCATTATTTCTGAAATTTTTGTTCATTTACTACATCACTCACAATCAAGAGCAGCTAAAAAGTCAACACTACTGCTTAGTAAAATAGTCCTTTCAATACTGTTAATATTCACTCAGGACAAAATGCAAAGAATCTGTTCAAGATAAAAAAAAATCTGTAAAAATTGGTATGACTTTCTATACTACCATGTGCTGTCAACCACAGTGACAATTAGTATTAATATCCCTCCCCAAACTTCGGATATAATGTTATGTGAGAACATAATTCTGTATTTTATAGAGTTAACTCTGATTCTTTTTTAATTCAGTACTATAATAAAAAAAGAGTGTCTCCGACAATAATTTAAAGCACAGACATTACCAACAATGTACGTATTGAAACTGGGGAAGAGGTCTATTATCAAAACCCAGCTTGCCAAACACCAAAACCAGCTTGCCAAATTAAGGAGCAATAAACCTTCCACCAATACACAACTAAACTCCAAAGGGCAGTTAATTCAAGAAGACCTCTCATGAAAACTCTCTTTTTCTTGGGTAAAGATTAACAGTTTATATATATTTATATACACATATAAAACCAAATGAGATTGTAGGGAAACGTATACACATACACACACAAAAGACATATATGTGGACAGGCATTTCAAATGTTTCTATCCTATACAACAGCTATAGTTGCTTCTTTTCATTTTAAATACTGAGAGAACACAGCATTTAAAAATTATTCTTTACTAAGGAATAGTCCTAGGTTTTCATGTAATTCCATCTGAAGAGCTGTGTTATAGTGTACATCTAGAGATAAATATATATATCAAAAGATGCTGGATTTTTGCTTATCAAATTAAGTTATACGGCTCTGAAAATGAGCAGTTAAACACTCTAAAATTCCAACTGTACATGGAACACATTATAAAATCAAAAACTTCAGCAGGCAGATATGTTTAAAATTTACATGAGAGCTTTTAAAATCATCTACACAGAATAAGAATTGAATCACTAAAGCTTAAAGCATGTTTTTGCAATGTGTCATTTCGTCAACATTGGCCCACTCTAGTCCTGACTGAAGGACAAACACAACAATCATTCCATAAGGAACAGGAACATCTCATACAGAATTTTTTCCTTAACTTTTTATAACTTCAGCCCTGTTTTATCCAATATAAGACAATTTCAGTAATAAGAAGTCTCTTAATTTGTACAGCATAAAATCATTTGCAAAACTAAAAATGTGGAGCACCTGGTGTAAAAGCACTGAGGATACTGTGGCTTTTCAGCCTTTCACCTTTGTATTCTGCAAATCATCTCCACCAAGGAATCTCAAGGTAGACAAGGAATGGAGAGAAAAAGGAATTGTCCATGCAGTTGAACTGGAGAGGGAAATCAAAAAGGCAAATCAAACAACAACAAAAAATTAACCAGAGATGCTCCTCCAACCAAAAAATTCAGAAGTCACTTTGTAAGTGGTTAGGATAATGCATCCCACTGTCTCTCACGTTAAATGGATATACAAAAACTGCACCTCATCCTATTTAATAGCCTGTATTTATACTCAGTATAAAACCAAACCTTTTTACCTGTTCACAGCTCCTTGCCCCAAAGAGTTTACAATCTCAGTTTGTCACAAAATGCATCAAGTAGTTGGATGAAGACCAAAAAAACAAAGATAAGGAAATAACTTTGCAAGGGATTAAGCTTGGGTTATGCTACTAAATGAGTAACTTACGAACATCACTGACAGTGATGCTGAAACATAAGCAACTTTGCAGTCAGAAGTTCTTTTGATTGTGAAAAGATTGGTTTAAATTTTACTGAGCAAATATTAAAAAACAGAACACATTCCTCAATAAACTTGTCAGAGAAAAAAGTGTTCAAGTCAAAGTTATTCACTGTAGGGAAATAAAAATCTGAATAAAACAGAAATGTATTTTTTTTTGTACTTTCAAGATTTAAAAGTCAAATTTTAGTTCAAGACTCCTGTTGCTATAAACATAGGCTTAAAAATATTAACATGAATATATTTCTACTTAAAATGTATTTTAATGTATTTTAAAGTTAATGTATTAACATTTTAAAATTAAAATAATTTTTAATGTACATAATACAATTGGTCTGAAAAACGCATTCTCTAAATCCACTTTCCACATATACTTTTGAAAATATTTTTTTCTTCCCAAGTACAAGTGACCAGTCCCATCAACTTTACATTTTTAATTTTCTGTTTCTCTCATGTAATATTTACTCACTTACATTTGATTTTATTGAAATCAAAGCCTTGCATTTCATCTAGTAATTGACAAAACACAGTTGAAGTGTAATTTTTAAGTAGCATTTGTGCTTACTTAGGCACCATTTCTTAATCCATTCACATACAAAGAGAAGATATCATCTTTTCATGCAGCTATGACATTCACTTCTTCCACACCACAGAATCTTGCTTTGGATATATACATTAGCAAGCTGTAACACTTCCATGACATTCAAAAAACAAACACAAAAACCACACAGTGCCTTTGGAATAGTTACAGTAAGAAGAAAAAATGTGACCATTTGGCCTGCATATGATAATCAAATTAGGGAAATGCCTAATTTTCACTGTAACAAAAGGAATACTCAGCAAAAATAAAATTGCTTTGAAGTAGCTTTTGATAGAGTTAGAGAATTTCAGTGCAAATCTGAGACAGTGAGGATGAGGACTGCTAACAGGTGATGAATTTACTTTCAAATTTGAGCAGGAAATCAACCAGAAATGTAGACTAAGGAACTATACATTTCTTCAACCCAAGTCCATATTGGCATTTATTTTTTTACAAATTATATTGATTTACTTATAGAAATATACAAAAGAAGTAGAGCCACAGATTACCAAGAGAATTGGATCATTTCTGACCAACAGCTGGGAAAATGAACAAAAAAGTAATATTATGATCAATTGCTTCTTGCACATGCCATAAAATCACACAAAAAAAAACAGCAGATCTGTAATAAATTCCTCCCCATCTCTGAATACATTTCAATTCCCAGGTAAAGATGAATCAACAAAATTAAAATATTGTGCTGTTTTATTGGTGTAAAAATGACACAACTGCTAGTTCTGATTCTGCAGAGATACATCCATGCAGTTAAACATCTATGATCCCACAGCCAGAAGAAGCCATTAAATAGAATATCTGCTGTTAGTCAGCAATTAATGCAAATTTACATATGAGATCAAAAGGTGTGTATCATACAATATACAACAAATCCTAATACAGTACATCAACCTGAATAGCAGGATACACTCAGGGAATTCTGTTAATAGTGAAGCCTGACTATACGCCAGAGAAATAAGGCTTGAAAACAAGATGACAGAAGGTACCCCAGGATTCCTAAAAAGCAAACTGTTCATTTATTTCTTTGTTTGTTTTTGCTGGGAATTAGACGTCCATAGAGGTATTGACACATTACTTGACAATACAATTTGTTATAGTGGAGACTGGTGGATGTGATCTGTTATTAAAAGGTAATGAGTGAAACATGCAGTTACAAGTGGTGCTCAGGAAATGTGCAATGAGTACGTTTGGGATTTATACCCAACTTTTCATGGAAGGGATGACTGGAAAAGGTCTGTTTGACAAGACTATCCATTGTACCATAGGTCTCTGTGTGCATGCGGCTGAAGGAGGATCATGAGCGGATAAAACATGAACACCTGGCAATCTGTGGTCACATTCCCTACAACAAAGGTGACAAACACAAAATGAAACCTGGCTGGCAGGGCTAACAGCCTGCAGGAACACTGTCAGCCTGAGCAGGCTTATTGCAAAGAGACAGGCTTGCAGGAATTGGGAACCGCTTGTGAAAGGCATCCCAGGAGATGGTTGTCGGCTGACAATAACCGATCTGCTTTACTCTTTTCTTGCACAATAAAATAAATGCTTTAGTGAAATAAAGAATTTGTGTGCTTAAACTTTAAAGTCAACTCATGAGCAATCCGCTTCTGCAAAGATGTTTCGATGGGAAAAAAAAGAAACTGCTAAGATTCCAGTTGGAAATTTTGGCGACAAACTCTGCAAACTCAAGTCCAACAAAGATCACAGATGCCCACAGGAAGTGTGAGAGGCAGTGTCACATTCAAGGAAAAGTTTTTCTGTACTGAAATTAAAATACATAAATACAAAAGCAGACAGATTGACAAAACAGAACCACAACATTTAATGTAGGACTGAGTGCACTGAGCTAAACGCATGGATCTTTAAATAGGCTTTGAAACCAATACCCCTTTCAAAATTAGTAAATTCACAGTTAACGGCAGTAGGCTTAAAGGTGAGAGAAGGGTCGAAGTTGTTCCAGTTGGACTTCCAGGGAGATTCTCTCTTCAAGAACATCCTACAAAAGAAAGACTTTCTACTCACTGTCCACAGAGAAAGAGTATTAACAATTCCCTTATGTGATGAAAACTGCTAAGTATCACCATCAGTTTTGAGAACTCCAAGTCCCTTTTAAAATCTGGAGATTTTTTTTCCCATAATCAGAAGTTTGGCTACAGAATATTTTTTCTAAATGAAAATCATTTTGCTCAAAATTGAAATTTAGTATTTCCCTTTGCATCAGTTAGATTCCATTTAGTATATTCCCTTCACATTACCTGTAACTACACAGTTGTGACCCACTGCAAATCTAGATGTAATATTTTCAGATGAAGTCTGCTAAGGTAGGTCTTTCTGTTAATTAAAAAGATTAGCATCATTTTTTTCCTAGTTTTAGTTCTTATGTGTATTTTATGTACCTTCAAACAACTACTAAAGTAAATTTCAGATTCAGCAATTTTTAATAAAGCCTATCTGCAGGCTAGATAGTACCCAAGTTCAGTTAAAAATTATTTTATCAATTTCATCATTAGACATTGTAACCATAAAGAAGATAGTAAAACTGTGTGTGCCTACAAACAAATCCAACAGGACAATAGCTTATCCTAGTTAAATTGATAATTTTTGTTCTGTTTTCTGAGCTATGAGTTTTGCATTCGACACCATTTATTTTATTACGTATAGTTTCATATATTTGTAGTTTTGATATTTGAGGTCTGCTTTTTCCTTCAGAAAACAAATGCCACTGATTATTCTTCTTAATGCTCTGCTCATAGGGTATTTGACAGTCAAACAACTACCCTGGATTATTAATAATAATTTAACATTTCATCTCCTCACTCCTCTCATTCTTAAAGTAGCTGAGAGCAAATCAAGACACTTAAAAGCTTATTTTATAGTAGAAGAAGTTATCCTTTATAATGCAACTTCCACAGAATTTGTCACAACTAGGTATCTTCTATAATCTATAAAAACAACTAAACATTTTAAATTGATATCCTCTATTACATATGACTTGCATGCACAGGATACCAGTTACATTGCATCACTAACATCTTGCCCTCTTTGGATTTCTTTTTCCTTTAAGAGACAAAGATTATGGAGTTACCTTTAACTGCTGCTGTAGTTCACTATTCAATCTGGCCAAAACAGTGTTCGTTTCCTTGTTACGTCTGATTGATGCCTGAATTGCCTTCTTGTCCTTCCCCACTGATCTGAGAATATATAAGAAATATTGCTGTTAACTATCACATTTACAGTCCCTCTTTAAGTGAGCAGAATCTCCTTTTCAAGATTTAATTTGTTTCAGTGAATAAGTAAAAAGCACATTTTAAAAACCATCATAGATAAATCTCCTGAAGCCCCAAAATATTATAGCATATTCACTTTCTTCTATTTGACTACTGGAATAGACTACTCACGTTATGAAAAAGACTTACAGGCAGGCTTACATTTTGGGCTGTTAATAGTGATCATTATCTAAAATTAAATACTACATCTTAATAGCTTTATCGCTGCCATATTTAAGACTTTAAGAGTTCGTATTCCAAAAATCAAGATCATTGCAAGATCTCAGCAGCTTCATGATGATTTAATTAAAAACAGAACCTAAACAAAAAAAGCACTTTAAACCATTAAGTGACTAATTCAAATGCAATGAAATTGCTCACATCTCTTCCCTAGAACAGAAAGCATGTCTGCTGCTAAAATGCAAACTTCCCAATAACAGATGTATGCATACACTTCTTGGGTTACCTAGGAATAGATGGCTGTGAAGCAAGAACAGCAGCTATGACACCTGTTTTCTGTGTATGTTCCTCAGCTTCAGGTCTTAGTTCATCTTCTGACTTTAATCTTCTGCGAAGAGGCTTTGGTGGTGGAGCAAGTGGGGTAGTGCCTTTACCCTGAGCCACAAAGCAGACACTGTTACTTCTCACAAATATTGAGCATATCTACCTAAACCACATTGGTCAGTTTGTATACTCTTAGAACTAGGTACTGGTCAATTGTGAATTTAGAGCCCTATTAGATATATTTTGATAGATGTCCAGCTGCATCCGCACAGAGCCTGGATAAAAACTAGTACTAAACTCCTACCCTAGTGGAAGGGCAGTAAATTGTTAAATGCTAACACTAGATGTGCAAGCAAAAGTCCAGCAGTACAGCTGGCATAGCTGCAAATACATAATAACATCTTGGTTAAGACTCCTCTTTCCTCCACTATCTACATGCCCATACTACAAAGTAGTTACTGTTACCAAGACTTAGACTAAATTTTGAGTCACTTCTAAAATCTCGAATACTTAGAGAATAAACCTATCAACAACTTGTGATGCACAAATTCACCGTATGTGGACCCATTTTGAGACTTTTAAGTGCAAGAGAACTGGATCCAAGTGGATGTTTAGCAAGTGGATATACGCCAGACAACGGCGCTCTTCCCGCGGGTACTCGGCATACCGCACTAGGGGGAACAGTAGCAGGTGCTTTATCTTCAACTCTTCCATCTGCTTTGGCAACTCTAAGAGAACTTGCAGAATCAGAGGACTTTTCGACCTAAAGGGATTTTAAATGGTGTTTAGAAAATTATTGCTTAACAAATACTTAATTCAGTAGCAACTGGAATAACCAGCAGAATACTGGGGTTCTGAGACAATAATAGAGTTAACAGTTCATTCTAAATTTTAGTTCAAGTCTTCCTTAAAAGATGGAATGTATATGATGGAATATAACAACATCTACTCCAGATTAAAAACCCATCAACCACCTTGGCCAAAAATACTCATCTCACCTAGAAGCAGGTTATAGAAAAGGCACAAGGGCAAAAACTGCACTTTCAGAATCAACAGCCTGACCTGCCTTTTGTAACAGAAATTCAGATTTTGATACACAATCTAAATTCACCATGAAAAGCATGATAATAATTTGTTTGAAAGTACTCTGCTCTCAAGCACTGGACATTTACAACACAGGAAGACCTCTGAACAAAGTTAAATCTCTAGTGTTACAAGGGACTGTTACGTATGGAACAGGCTGCGATCAAGTGACAAAACTCTACAGCTGCAATAAGGTTATTCCTACTTCCTGGCCATCTCTTACTGCCACAGACCAATTCCTGTAATGAAACAGGTAACAACTGCTCCCCATCAACCTCAGTAAAATAATCTGCAGGCTTAGCTTAAACATTAAGCAGCAGCTTAACCTGACATAGCTCATTTTGCCATAAATGAAGATTTTGGACCTCTATTGACCTGAGCTTTTTCGCCTATGGCTTTGAACTCAACTGAATAACTGGATTTTAGTAGTTTACGATACATTATGGTTATTTCATTTAGAAGGACACATTACTTCAGTAATTATCTAAGTTATTTGAAAGACTTGCGGAAACAACCAGAAGAGAACTCTCCTGCAACGAGTTTTACATGCACCAATACAAGTATGTTCATAGACACTCTACCTCTCCTTACTGAGAAACACAAAATATTCTGAGCCAAGATCAAGAACAAAAAAAATCTTCTGCTTTAATTACTACTAAAGTTCAATATACAGTAGTATTCTAGCAAAGAGGCAGGCTACTAAAGAATCACTACTGCAAACATCCTAAGTGAGTTTCAACAGTGAAAGTTCCCTATCTGTTAGCAGGACTAAGTAATTGATACCGTCCCTTCTGCTCACCTGCAAGCTTTCTGAATGCGTTTCAATCTCATCGTCATCTTCTTTGCTTACACCTGACGCAGCAAATGCTTCAAACTGGCTGAAGTCTGCAAAATTTGGCTGCTCTGGTATTTGCTGAGGTGAGGTACTGGTATGAGCTATTAGGCCTTCAGCATCTACTGGGCGATGCACGTGAGGACCTGGACCCTGCAAAAAATAACAGAAATAGTTAGTGACAGTTCTTGACATAATGGATGTGGATGATGAATATGAATAATGGATAAAGTAACTTCCCCAACAGCAGTCCATGGCAGAACACTTGTTAAGAGAATTACCCTCTCGGCCTCACAACTTACATTCTGTTATTAGAACATCCAAGAAAAAAACAAAACAAAATTAAAAAAAACCCAAAACCCTACAAACACTCAGCAGTTATCAACACAGGAACAGTTAGCAGAGTAACTCATCTAACTGAAGCACCTTGTATGTCCATGCATGAGCCTACAGATAGATATATAGCAGGATTATTTACAAACACTGAAGAGCAGGTCCATTTTGTGCTGCAGTAGAGCCTAGCTTGGCCATGTGAGGCTTAGAATAGATTTTTAGCCTAGTTCCTTAGAGAAACATGCTTAGGTAATCCTACTGTGTGGATCTATGCATTTGTCACTGCATCCTCCTTTTCTGCAGATGTTTTCTGAATCCACTGACTGACTCCATGAAATTTCATAAAAGGAGAAATGCAAGTAGAGAAGAGACACTACAAATGCTCCAAGCCACCATAGCAGGAGCTCTGAGGTTATTGCACATCAGAGAAAATGCACAGGAGACCACTTAAGAGTTACTTACACTGTAGAAACAGCTTCAGGCAAAAAAAGAAATCCATGAGAACTAGGCTTTATTTCTGGTGTTTATAAAACAGTTTTATACATAGGACAAAAAAATAACTGCTCTATGACTCTGGACTGTAGTTGTTGAAAAATAACTGAAAAGCAACACTACCTGCCTATCTGCACAGAAGTTGAAGGATTCAGCTGATTAAGACAAGGAAAACATACCCCCAAAGTTGCAAGCTTCTTGACTTACAACAGAGTGCCAAAACTATTCATTGCTCCTTAATCTCTAGTTTAAGCTCTTCTTCACAGTTTCAGCAGAAGCAATTCCTTTATCAAGAAAGCCTAACATATGACAAATCCCAGAATGGAACCAACAATGACAGTCCACTGCTTCCCCAAAATACTGGCCAACGATCCACATTTCAGAGGGAAGTTATAATTTATAGCAAGATAAAGATACTACTGTTCCATGCACCAAGGTAGAGAGTGATTTTTCTAAAAGTCATGTTACCTGTGAAGGCTGTGGTCGTGGAGGCACTGCAGGGGGATAGGCAACAACTCCAGCCTGTTGCTGTCCTGCAAGACAAGCATTGCACTGGCTAAGACAGTGCTCTAAGAAAGCAGAGTAATAATCTGAATTTTCAATTTGTCAACATGGAAAATTCTACGAGTGGTGCCTACAAATCAGTCTGTCACATTTAGGAATGTAACATCCCTTCAAACTTGCAGACAAACAAACCAATAAGAGGAAGGTATTGTTCTTCAATTCCATTTGAAATATGAACATCATTGTGATTTTCTGATCTTAGTCTTGCTTTTAACTCTATTATACACTTAACATTTCCTTGCACTTCATGATCCTGAGGTGACAAAGTCCTTACAAGAGTGCAATAAAAGCCTTAGTAACAGCATGAAAAGTGACATTTAATAATCTCCTCTTAAGTGAAGAATTTGTGTTCCAAATCACTTTGATAACAGAAGAACACGTCTTGAAGGTAACAGACAGGTGCCATTCAAGATAGGTAAGTGCACGAACAAAATGGTACTTCCCAACTCTGCCTCCCATAATTATCTACAATACTACAACGCCAGATGCCAGTGCTCATAATTTACTTTTAAATTACCAATTTACTGAAGTGGCATATGATTCTTTTATATAAACAGTGAGACTGACAACTCTACATTTTCAGCTTTTTCATTCAGAAGTAATATTTTTAAAATACATTCTAAAACCTTCCTTAATACATTCTAAAATCGGAGAGGCAGAGGGAAACAAAGATAACATACACAAGGAACACAACGTAACTACCTGGGGTAACCGAAAAGGATCTGTTCAAATCTAAAGATGATGATCGAGAATGAGACTGATGAGGCCTTGGAGGGGGAGGAGGTGGTGCAGTATTGTCTGGAGAGGTTCCTGAATGTGACCTGCAAGATATATAAGCCTCTGTAGACTTTTTTTTTAAGACAATAACATAATTAAAATTCAACATTTCTTCAAAGTATGCAATTAAACGCAAGTTTGATAGGTGGAGGAGAACCTGATGATTGCTTTTGATTTTGAAGACAGAAAAATTTTAAAATTCTGATATTCTTTGATTTCACAGAGTTGTTTCTACATTTCTATTTGCTTCAATCGCCATTCTCCAAATTACTCTCATCTTCCCTCTAGTAATTTATCTTGGAGGAACCTATAGCTTGTAACAGACATTCCAAACAATGATAGTTCAGGAATGCAGAATCCTCTATATAGTAATTGCACCCAGGTGGCAGTCACTGACCTGCAAAATACGTAAGATGCACTAAGCTGTTAATCAGGATTTTAAGGTCAATGTCACTGAGTGAACACTGCATTTCTGCTGCATCTGTCTGCAAGTCTACCAAGTAAGGAATACCACAGTGTAAGAGATGACCTGTGTGTAAGCATATTTGGCAGATTTCAGAGTATTAGAATATATATGTGCGCGTGTGCGCGCGTGTGTATTTTAAATACTCCACTGAAAATTTCCAAGTCTCTATACTTGGCAGGATCTTCAGGAACCAGCTCATTCTTTTTGGTAGGATCACCATCTAGTGGCTGCCTCTTGCAAGTCCACCAAGAACATCATTCAGAAAGCATGGCAGAAGGATGAACTGCTGTAGCACATAAGTACAATTTAAGTGGTATTTACTGCCTACAATATCGCTACGAATTTTTCATT
>JAUBOD010000363.1:984578-998258 GCA_032353885.1 Nothura maculosa | reverse complement strand
AAGGATGAACTGCTGTAGCACATAAGTACAATTTAAGTGGTATTTACTGCCTACAATATCGCTACGAATTTTTCATTTAAAAAGCTGCTTACAGAAACTTCCTAGAGTAGGCCAAGAATGAAAAATTGACATGGGGTGTTAACAGCTACACATTCATTCAACTCAAATTTAGTCTTTTCTACATGACTGACTTCTCTAACTAGGACAGTTAAGAGGTACTCCAACTTTTACACCAAAACCTGAGATTTCCAGATGTATAAATCCAGACATAAAAGAGCTATCCTAATAAAAGTATGTGCTCTTCTCCTCTTCAGGAGGATGTCTCTGTGACACTGTACAAGCCCTCCAGGTAATGAAACACAAATCTAATTACAATTACTCTTCTGATTTTCACCTGCTAAGCTAGTAGGTGTATTAAAAGCACATGTAGGATTAAAAAGGTAAAAGAAGGTTAAGAACACTCCTGAATTACCTGACAAGATCTTGTCAGTTTTAGCTTCTTCAAAATGGAGTACTCTGAACTTATAGTAGAATTAAGGAGAACACCATGTTTATAGGTAAAGTTACAATCAGTAAAAGAGTTAACAATGGAAGGGAATAAGAAAAAGTAGAATAATAATTTTGTGGGTACACTGGTGGATTTGGAAGCACAGAAGCCATCTCTGCCAGAAATGGGCAACTCAGTTGCTAATTGATCTACACAAGTCAGCAGGGGAACCCAACCCAAAAATCAGAGACAAAAAGAACATGCTACAAAGACAACAAAAAAGAAAAATATCATCTCGATGGGACAAAAGCATATATAGAATCAGGACAAAGAAACAGATTTGCCATTAAGTCATAGGGGGGTAGAGTTTTCAAGATGCTATACTGACAAGTCATTGTAAATCTATCTTTTTATTGAAGTCATCCTAATTATTTTTGTTTGGAAACTTACCTTTAAAACTGATTGTAAGATGGTTAGTGTTGTAGCTGGTTTTAAATCCTATTTAGGCACAGATTTAATGGGGACAATTAGCACCAGCTTGTACAGCACATTCTCTTATGTCATAAGATGCATTTTTGGTTATGTGCTCACATATATTCCTTTAATCCCTTAATTTATATCGGATCTGAGACTGCCATTCATTTTACCCAAGCTCATTATTAACGCAGTGAGTTACTGATGCGATTTTTAATGTATTTATTATGGAGAATTATCAGGTCCTTCTCCTTAATGCAGGCTACAGTATTTAAAAAAAAAATCAGTTTTAAGTAAAATTATGATCATCCATGACCATACTCTCTTTAATTTAAGGCAAGTTTTTAATCAAACCTCTCATTGATCAGAGAGTTTCAGTTGATTGGCCTATTGCACACAGCTCTTTTAGACTACCTATGTTTTTGAATTTTCCCTTTACACATTAACAGCAATGGCACACACTTCTAACAGATTAGAAAACAGACTCCCTACAGACTCTAGTAAAGTAATAGTCTTGGCTATCATTTTAAAAGCTATTTTTCAAATAAGCAGAAATTCATAGCAGGGATACTAAGTTTCTTTAAACAACTTTAGCTTGTTTATTCAGCTGCTACTCTACTGACCGTTGTCGTGTTACAGCGCTTCCAATTTGCTCTGCATCTGAAGTATAGGAGTCTGAACTGCTGTAACCATCTGCTGGGAGAAGGAAAACACAACATTTCATACGCATTTTTGCATCATTATCAAAATTTCAAATGACCAAACACAATTTCATATCCTTGTAAGGTATCCTCAGGACAGGATTAAAACTCTGGGCTTTAAGTAATTGAATGACCTAACACAAGCCAAACTCAGTCCTCAACAATACGAGTTGTTGGTTACTACTGAAACAGTGTTCAGAATAAAAAATGACAACAATGTTATATTTAAAATATAAAAGGTAAGTTTCCTAGGTGTCCTTTATCACTTGGCATTCTATTACTTGTTATTAATTATATGCTTACTAAGTATTATTATAGAGCCCTTTGGAACAGGCTGCCCAGGGAGGTTGTGGAGTCTCCTTTTCTGGAGATCTTCCAAACCCGACTGGATGCTGCCCTGTGCCACCTGCTCTGGGTGTCCCTGCTGGAGCAGGGGGTTGGACTAGGGGATCTCTAGAGGTCCCTTCCAATCTCAACCATGCTGTGACTCTTCAGGATTCACTCCAAAGATGTTAACCATTCAAGTCATTCTCCATTAAAAGAATGTGCTCCCACAACAACTACACCTGAGTTACTAGCATGGCCTCATCGCACACCAATGAGATGAGAAATCCCGAAAACTATCAATTTTGTTAAGAGTTAAATCAGAAGAGCTTGAAAATTTATTTTTCAAGACATGCTACATGAATCTGAAAAGTAGAATCAAATGCTATTTATTCAACTTCCAATACACTTCAGTATCTGTTTCTGATTTTAAAAGAGAAAACAGAAGGATGACAAAACAACTAATAGGAAGCAGATACTGTTTCAACAGAGATAGCAGGAAGGGTTTGAGGGAAACATCTCCAACGACATCAAGACTAGTGTCTTCCTTCTCTTTCTTTAAAAAAAAGACTTTGCTCAAAATCCCTACATTCTTATGTCAAATTTATCCTCACTTCATGGCATATGCATCTTGCTACGTTTCATCCGCTGAAAAATTACCAGCTTTACACTTTCCTTAATTTAACAGTGATTCTTTCCTTAATTAAAATCTTCCTTAATTTAACATTCAAAAGTACTGCGATACTTACTAACTGTATTTCCAGCTGTATATTTTACAGATGAACTGATTTTGTTTTCTTCTGGGAGATCAGCTGGTTTCACAAGTAATGGACTAGTAGGGTTAGCATGATCTAGAGAAGAAAACAAAAGTTTAAACCAACGTACTCAAACAAGCCTTTGCTTTTCAGGCAAAAGTTAAAAAAACCCCACCCCTAAACTGACATGCTGTATTTAAACTAAAAGTGCTTAAATTATAACACTTCATATGTAAGTTATTTAATTTTAACCATGTGTTTACATTTCTTGATGCTCAAGGTTTGGGATACTTACCTATTTGTAATATTAGCAAAATACTGAAATATGAGAATATACAAGTATGCACAAAGGTACATGGGGTTACGAGTTTTAGGTTGTGTTTATAATTTAAGACTGTGGACTCATCTATTCCTAGCTTGCTGAACTGTTGCCTACCAATCCTTTCAAATCCTTTCAGTTGTAGAGTCCTACTGGGTTGTCGTATCAGGTTTAAAGGAATAAACTCAGTTATTTTGACTGCAGGAAAACAAGCCATCTCTCCACAGCTCAATTTTATTAACTGCAAAACACAGGATTTACCAAGGCAGGCAACCTTCCCAATCTTCCTCCTACAGTTTCCTCTTTTATTTAATGGGAAAATTCTAGGCATTCTCTCAGAGACGCATAACAAATCTATACAGTCACACCTCTGAATTACTCCAAGTGACCATCTCCTGGAGACACTGAACTTCTCACAGTACCAAACAGCCAACTCAGACTCTGCACATATCAGAACAGTAGTGTAACAGCTTAACACACACAATGTCAGGAATAGTTACACTGACTGCAACTCCAGATATTTTTATCTACCTATATGGAAAAAAAAACAGAGCTTTTAAGGAAACAAAGGCAACTCTAACTGTACAAAACTTTCCTGATTAGCAAGTGAAAAACATCCTACCACTTCCAGTTCTTTTAAGCTCCATTTCCTGCATGTGGATTTTGCTTGGAGTCATTCTTATGGGAACTGGGTGCACAATTGCAGTATCCTGTGGAGGAGATGGGAGAAGTGACGTCAACCTCATATCAAATCATTAAGTCTCTCACTCCATGTGGAAGTAGTTTCCAAACAAAAATTGACAAATTTAATTTTTATAGAATTTCAGAGTTGAAGATACTCCTGAGCCCCAAGTCTAAACAAGTTTACATAGCAGAGCATTCTATTTTAAAAAGGCATTAGAATTTTTTCTACAGTTAACTCTGACTATAGTCATTAGGACCTCTATTTTGTCACCTTTCTGCCAATGTCTGTCATACTGGTATCTATCACTTTCAATGTATCTCTCAAATTTTGAAACCCCACTTCCAGGTATTACCTGTGATGTCTCTAGAGGTTATAGGCTTTTTAGAACAGCATGAGTAATTATCTAGTTTACCAACCTGGCAGCAGTTTAAGCCAAATAGTATCTTTAAAATGGTAAAAAAAAACTTTACCAAACACTGAAACACAGCTTCAGGTGGGCATTGACTTGATTCCTAGACATTTTCTTGTATCTCAGGTAAGGGACTATGTTACTACAATGTACTTTATGGACAGCCCTTTTCATTTGTTTTGGATACCAAGTGTAGAGAGCTTAAACTGTCTAAACTTTCGCTCGTGTAACAAAAACATGGACATACTCATTGGAAATGTTTTTTCCAATCTATCTTCAGAATTTGTAAACAGATTGGTCCCTGACAGCACAAAAAAAAAAAAAAAAAAAAAAAAACACAGCATATTCTGTCTATAGGTTTATATCAAGAGGTTTCAAAAATAAAAAAAGTTTCAAAATTGGTTGGGCAATTAAGCTTCCACTGTTCAAGCAGACCACTTTCATGAAGCACGGCACCTTTACGTGAGTAATTCCTAACAACCATTTAAGCTGGGCTGTGTTAATCTTTTGCTGTGAATATAAACTTTTAAGGCAACTTTAATAACAGTTTAAACATCTGTAACATAACCTACCATGTTATCAACTTTCACTTAAAATAGGCAAGTTCTGTTCATATACATATTCATACAAGAATGTGCTTTTTCACTCCTCCTACGTGTATTTTCCCTACAAACAGACCGCTTTCCTCAACAAGTAAGAGGAAACAGCCTAGGAATTCCCTCTTCGGGTGTTCTTTGACAAATGCTCAAGAAAGCCAAATGTCTCCACAGGGAACTCAGGGAAGTTTCTGTGGAACTCAGGCCCACAGCATGGCTGTGGAGATTACTGAGATCTCAGAAGTCTGCACGACACTAGCAGATATCTCATGTCACCTGCTTCTTATTTCAGTATGACAAAAGTCTCTCAAGTAAGTTTTGGGGAGAAATATTTTAGTACCCAAAGATGTTCACTGCCTTTTAAAAAAACTTATCATACTTGTAGTTGTTTTAGAAATATGAGTAAAAAATTCCTAATTTAAAAAAAATGTCCTTGTTCAGTAGTTTCACATATATATTAATATATATTTTCTAATTTAAAAAGTATTCACATATGTGGAAAATATTTGCTATTTTGCTAGCTTACTTATAGCTATATAAACTATATAGCTAATATATAGCTTATATAAGCTATATGGCTATATATATAGCTATATAGCTATATACCTATAGCAAATAAGCAGACTTATTTGCTAAATGACAGGTTAAAAAAATTATAAATTTATTATGAGAAATAAAGTGATTACTACTGAGCAATTACATAAGAAACTAAACTAGGAACTGATTTCAGATATGTGCAGTTTAGAACTTTATAAACTCAAGTCGACGGTAGAGCTGAACAGGGTTGATTTAATTATGACATTTCAATTTGCTTTGCACATATTTTAAGGGCAAGTTGAAGTTTAGAAATATAGCATCTAGAAACAGTATTTCTAATAAATATCACTTATTTTCACAGATTACCTCTCATATATACATATATATATATATATATCTACGCACACATACACTTTTCTTAAACACAAGTCACTTGTTTAGTATCAGAAGCAGTGAAATGCATATTATGTGCATCTACTATGTTTTGTTATGCAAACAACTTAAAAAGAGTGCTAACAACGATAATTAAACCAGTGAGCAAAGCAGGATAAAAGCACTTAAAAACTAAAGTCATTCTAATGCACTTCAAATCTGCTTCAGCGCTAAAGTTTAAAATCAGCAAAACTTGAAGCACTACTGTAAATTTCTGGCTCCAAAGCTTGGCCAAGTATTTAACTACATTATCATTCCAAGCGCTCTGCACTAACTAAAGCATTAAAACAGCAAATGACTTAGCTGGAGAAATACTAAAAGCCCTATTAATAAGTAACATGGTAAAAACATTAGGAGTATTAAATATCGCACGCATTAAACCTGAGGTTCCCCCTCCCCTCCCCTTTTTAGGTTGGCATCGTCAGCTCTAAGATTTTGTGCAAATCAAGCTCTGCAATTAGAAGAGATATTAAGGACAAAATCACAAGAGCAACAGATTCATTGCTAGGGCTGAGAACTGCAATATGTTACTCATTTACTTATTGAATATTTTCAGAAAGCCTTTACATTTCTATACTTTGCGTGATACAAGCTTGGAAGCAGCGTTCCATTGCATCAAATTCAAGAAAAGGTCTTTGATATTAAAAGTGAATAGTACCAGAGAATTATATTCTTAATATATATAAAAAAAAGTCCTGCCACCATTCCCAAAAGAGCAGTCCACAGCATCATGCATAACAGCTAAATACAACATATGGAAATTTGGTGTTAATAAAATTAATTTCAAACAAGCAAGCTAAGTGATTGACTTACAGGATCAGCTGGTGCAATGTTAGAATCAAATTGGGTCAGAGTTTGTGAGCTTGAAGAGCGTTCGCTAAATGTCTCCCACTGCTGAACAGACAGAGGAGAGAAGTCAGCATGATGAGAAAGATGGGAGCAAAAGATCACTGAGGAGATTGAGCACAGTAGTTCAGAGGTTGCACTGGAAAGCTCTGTATTCACACTGTACCGTACATTAATCCACACTAGTAGACAATGAATCTTCTCTTTCAACCTAAGAAGGCTGTACAAGGCTATTGCTTGTCAACATTATGAAAAGTGAATAATAAATACACGGGTACACAGAAGTATTTTAAAAGCCTGTGCTTGTCAATGAAAATCATACAAATTTAAAAGCTGCTTAAGATGTTGAATAATCTAAAGCTATCAGTACTAACTTCATAATTATAAATTCCAGGTAAGTTCTCAAGTCTGAGATGCCAAATTTCAAATGTATTTAGCAAAAGTGATTTTCCTTTAAAATTTTAGACAAAAACACTGAATAGAGTAGGCTAATTAAATGAGTTGAGCTTGCCAGTGCAACCCCCGAGAAATGACTGTTCTGTAAAAGAGGATGTTTATAAGCCTCAATTATTGACAACGCACAGAATTAAATTCAGGTATATTACTGATTGCTAAAAGCAAACAAGTCAAAATCTGAACAGTTTTACAAGATATAGGCATGCAGTATCAATACATAATTGTCAGAGTCCTCATGCTTAACAAGTAAAGAAATAGCCACAGTTGGATCAATGAAGTATCACAGTACATATAATAAATCTGTGATCCAGAGACTAAATTACAAAAGGCATGAGGAACTGTTTACATTGTGGTAAAACGAATTGTCTACTTTTAAACAGTACAGCAAAAAATACAGATAAAAGATTTTTAGTGCTCAGAAAATTTGAACATGATGATATTAGTACAGCTATGAAAACAAATGAACACTCCTGTCCCACATCTACAGCTATTTGTCTTGTAAAGATTTCCACAAGATACCAGATGAATCATGGTTGTTGGCCAACCTAGTTCTCATGCATTCCTTTATTCTATACTATATTCAGGGAACAGCCTCCATATGAAACTCGCTTAGACCAGTTAGACACTTAACCCCTGAGGTTCTGCCAGCTCTGTCCTTGGATTGGCCTCTTGCCTTCACACAGCTACTCATTTTCATTAGATTTGCAGTAGCATCTATTTAAGACTAGGACTACCCTTTTAAGCACAACTCAGCCTATGGCTTCAACACTGAAATCAAGGCTGAATCTGAAGGGTACATCAGAAATGCTGATTTTTTTTTCCCCTAAGCCTAAGACTGTGGTAATGCTGAATGTACCTCTAACTCTGCTTTTCTGGGGACACACTGCAGGACATTTAATAATCAGCCTCAGGCTCCCTAGTGGGAAGGGAGATCTAGAAAACCTTCAAGCTGCTCAGGAGAAGCAGCCATCTGGTACTATTGCCAAATATTACTAAAGGCTGCTAAGTCCTTGGTTAGCAGAGAAGTACACATATTAAGTACCGACTTAATCTCAAACTCTGTGTATAGTTTAAGAAAGAAACTGAACACACCTGGTTAGTTCCCAGATTAAAACTCTCACTAAAATATCTGCCTCCCAGGCTCTCAATAGCCTTTCAGAAGATTAAATTCTAGCAACCAAAAGTAACCACTTGAATTATTACTAAAAGGTGTAAACATTTGAAGAAAAGTCAAGAGTTGTGAACTCAAAATCAACTCTCTCTGTCATAGTTAATATGATATCCCACTAGACAGTTTTCAAAGAAATTTAAAAGGCTTTTTCAATTTTTTACATTCTCAGAACTGAGTGTTCAGACTACAGACCAGACAAGTGTCTAAATGAGAAAGAAACAATGAGCAAAACCATGTAAATGCACAAGATGAGTTTCAAAAGTAAAGTGGACTTTAATTTGACACTTTAATTTGAAGTTGAGGCTGATGTTCTGGTCCATGCTCATGATCTGACCTGCAACTCCAACTTTTGAGGCTAACTGGGATGAAAACTCTCTGAAATGGGATTCGCTCCAGAGCTGCAGAGCTTTTTCAAACAATCTCTTTGAAAATGACAGTTATGAGAGACTCAAAGAAATATTCTGGTGCCTGGAAATGCAAGTTCTTTCACAGCACTAAAACCTTCAGGACTTTAATCTGACCCATGATGGAAGGAAGAGGATGAGAAGCAAAAACACACAGTGATACAGGTTAAAAACAAAACAAAACAAAAAACCCACAGGAATTCCTTAGTGTTAGATGAAAACCCCCTCTCACATGTATCACCAATTTCTTATCAATAAATTTTTAACTCTCATTTTAGTATTTTAGTATAATTAGTGTCATTAGTGTTTGCTAGTATTTTTAGTCTGACAACTTTCCCAAACCTTTTAAAGTTTTCTGAGTTTCAGAGGGAAAATACCACATTGTCTATTTGCACGGAGAATGTCAGTTACGTAAGGGAGATTTTTGGCTCATAAAACAGGCTCATTAGTGGAGCAAAGTTAATGACAACAGCTCTTTAATTACAGTTGCACTGGGCACCCAAGGAATCCGTCTGTTTGTGTGTCAGCTGACCAAATGATTAGCTTATTAAACCCTTATTACAAGTATAGGGGAACACATCAACATAAAACTTGAAATGGTTGCAGACTTGCAACTGAGCAACAACTGAGCATCTCGGCTCAACTCTTTCCTAAAGCGTAGTTTCTACCAGCAGTCTAAGCGCCACTCTGCTCAACATGACAGCTAAGGATCACTAAAGCTTATCCTCACACATCTGATTTAATGATAGCATCATTACAAGGCTCCCAATTGCCACTAAAAAGCAAGGCAGGCTCTTATCTTCCCTCCCAACAGATGAACTGATGACAATTAGATGAATGTGAAAACGTCATCCACTCTTGTCTTTTAACCCTAAACGGCCATTTTCACCCAGACTCCTCTTGGGTTTGTCTAGGTGTACAGCTTCCCACCTGCTATCCAGGGGAAGGCTAAAAGGGGAAAGCGAGTGAATGGGAGGGAAAGCAAAAAAGCACTTTCCCTATAAGATTCAAGAACGACAGTTGCACCTGTAAGTGATTATCTCAGCTACTAAAACAAGTTTTAGACACTTCTTGAGCACCTCAATATTAAACGAAAAGACTTTCATTATTTCCTTTAGTTTTCTTAAAATGAAATGTAAACCTACATACATATAGTACAGTTGCATGCAGGACTACAAGGTGTGGTCTGCGGACCTCCATTTTGACAGCCACTGTACAGTGTACAACATTTTTTTAAAAATCAGTATAAGTAATTTTTTACTTTTCAGTTTACCATTTCAGAATCTCTGAAATAGCTCTTAAGATAAAACAGGAGCTTATTCAGAATAAATTACAAAAATCTTAAAACAGAACCGCCAAGGAAATTCTGGGACAATAAAATCCTTACAGATATTTTTTAATCAAAAACACTTGTGAAAGTCCTCTGGGTAACTGAGGTTTCAAATTCTGATAAGATTGTTTATCAAGTAAGCCTGTATTTGATCTAGATGATAAAATTAATAATACCAGTATTATATGGCAACAGTAATACAATGCAATAATACAGGACTGTATTATTTCAATACAGTTAAAGGTTGGCTTCAGATTTAATTTTAAATCTGGGCTTCTGAAAGAGCTAGAGCTTCTCTACCTTACTGGCAAGATACTTTACATTTTAAGATATATTCACCTTCATAAGAAAATAGTCTACATGACCATATCTGTCAATATTTACTTTGTAGTTTTGCGAAAGTTTATGAGAGTCTGATTAAAACCCACAAGAACTTAAGAATAGATAAATATGAAACAAGATCATTTTACGATTTATATAAAGCTAATAGTGTTGCTATTAATGGTAACACTTTAAACAGTAGCTTGTCTCATCACGGGACAAGTGAGCAAGGTAAATTACCTTTATTACAATTAAACACACACAGAACCTTTTTTAACATCTGTTGTAGGGCTGAAGTTTGTCAATGCCGCCAATCTATAATCGACACGCCGCTTACGCTGAATTAGGGATGTGTACACACCGTAGTACTGACTTTGGCAATGCAAACACTTAGAATGAAAGCATGTGCTAACCTCACTGCTCTGATTGAGCTCTGGCCAGGTCTGGTTTAGGGAAGGCATAGATGGAGACTTGCTTGGAGGCGCCTCTGCTGGAGAGCCGGCGTAACCTACCTCGGCAGTCTGCTCCCCGGCTTCTGAAACGACAGGAACCACCATAAACCAACAGCAGCAACTGCATTCAGCTCCATCTCACAAAGCTGCTCCATTTCACAGAAAGTACTCTTGGTTCCGACTTTCCCAAGGACTTACCTAGCAGCAGACCAAACACACTCATTCATATCCAATGTGCTATTTATAATGCATTGCCCTCATTCTGAGCATCTCCCTGGAAAGCAGTCTTCGAAGACTGTCACACTTTTGTACCCTTTGCTCTGGGTTTTAAAATGCATGAACACTGAATACATGTCAAAATAAATGTGATTTATACCTACATTATGACTAATTAACTTCACAGTGACATTTATTATCTCAAATTCAGAACCAATGAGAAATTTAAAGAAAAAAACACTCTCTTGTATGAAAGATTAACACAAGAAGAATATATCAACATAAACAGAAAATAAAGGTAAAATAAAACAAATTCTCATAAAGGATGATTCTACAAAGAATATTTTACGTTTTAAAGCTTCCTACTAAGACACCGTCGTTTAAATTCACTGACTTTTAAAAAATGAGCAGTCTAGCAGCTGTCACGTTTTCCAGATTTCCAACTACGACCCTTTGAAGAAGCCCTTGCATTCAAAGTTACTCAAATTCATGAAGCTGCACAGTTATTTCTGTTCTGTCTAAATTATAAGACGGGGTAAATGAAATGTGATCAGCAGGTTAAGTGTTCTGCAGAACTCAGCAAAATCCCCCTTCAGAGTGTCTCCTAACTTGTTAGCTCTAATAATGCAGACAACAGCAATGCCACGAGCTTCAAGCAGGCAGATGTCCAGACTACAACTGTACAATTTTAGTAAGAGGGACATTTGACAGCGTGACCGATAAGCAGCTCACACTAATGTAAATTTGGAGTCCAAAGAATTAATAGTCTGAACATGACAAAATATTATACAAGAATGAAGAGCTTAATGGCAGCCACTTGAAAAGGACTGCTTTAAACGTGTTTTTTTTAATAATCAGATACTTGAAGATGACAGACTGTAAAAATGCATAATATAGTATTCCGAAAACTGATTTATATAAAAAGGTCTGGTTTCAGACTCTTAAGTAGCTGAATTCTGCAGCATGCTCTGGTGCTATGAGCCCTTAACACTGCTTGCTATCTTTCATTTGGAAGGTATCCAGACAAGTCCAAAGTCAAACTGAGTCGCATGTTTTACAAAAAAAATATCTCCTCCTCTAAAACAAGTTAGTCGGTGAGTGAGGAAACACAAATGACATCCCCACTCCCTCCAGCCCCTCCGAAAGCCGGAACTGGAAACACTTGGAACAGTCAGTGGTGACCAAGTGCAGCTCAGAAAGCCCACAGTAGTCCATGGCCTCCAAAACCCTGATGGGGATTCCAGAGGAATAAATGATCTTATAACATGGTAACAGGAGGCTGAGATATTACCAATACAAACAAAATCCCAAACCACTATAAGTGAGCAAAAATCTCCACGTGACACACACAGAAACCAGTAACTCAAAACAAAGACCTTGGAAGCTGTCTGCGAAAAGCCAGCATTGAGAATACTTGGTGCCCAGCAGTCATTGGGCCGACTGCACAAAAGTTACCCAGGGAGTTAAAAATCAAAATGGCTCCGAATTCCAGCTATGCTGTTGTACATACTGAGCACCTACTGTGAAATGTAAGGTTAAAAGGTAAACCTAGAAAATGCTTGTGGACAAACTATCCAGCTTTATTAAAAAAACAGAGAATTTATAGAGATCTGCACAAACCACAGACATAAGGGGAACATCAATTAGTTAACGTCATTAAAATTAATCAAAACTAAAATTTTAATTCATGAGAAAAGCATCCTGCACTGGAAGAATATTCACCTATTGCCTACTAATAGGGAATATATCAGCAATGACAAACTAATTTATTTTCTTTTTCTTAAAAGGAAAGTTCCTGTTGCAGCTATCTAAAGATAAATTTAGAGAAAAAGGTAGAAAAGGTCCTGAGTTTTGAAGAGTTCATAGCTTTTTGAAATTCAGATTAGCTTTTTTATTGAAAATATTCAAGTGCATTTACATAGGAACTGGTATTTCAGTCTTTTCAACTGCATATCAAGAAAATCTTCTGTCAAGACAGTTGCTGGGAACTGCTGTACATCCCAGTGTATGCACAGAAACAGACAAGTACTTGTAAAACTCGTCCTCGTGGATTTCTGTCATGCAGTTTTTCCTTCTGGAGATTCTTACCCAGCCACGCCTCGCTCTGAAGGGCTCCCGTTTTGCAACTCCTAGTATCACTGTAAATGCAACTACAACCTTAACTGGAGCTGCTGCGACCCTTGCTGCTTTAATGAAAAGATTCAGCTCCAATGGAAAGAACTCAAATTCGGAAAATATTTGGGATATATTGCAAAACAGCCACAGTATTCCTTAAAACACCTTAAAAATGCACATTCCTTTCCCTAATTACAAGAAAGATATTAACATTAGAAAAAATCTGACACGGGCCACAAGCCATAGGGGCTGTGTTATTCTGTCATAAAAATAACCAGCTACAGGGGGGCTTCACACAAGAGCGATACATTCACACTCACGTGCAAGAGACTGCAAGTATCAAGCAGGGAGAGCTGCAGTGTGGAAGACAAAAGGGAAAAGCTCTAACAAGGACAGAAATAAGCTCATTATTAAAACTTCTGAAAGATAAGTTTAAAATTGTTAGGCAAAAAGAAAATAAAAATTTAAGTAATTAACCTTTTTGAAGTGTTTCAATTCACTTTCTTGAAGTGTTTCAAAATATATATTCATGTAGGAAAATAAAATAATCTTCAGGAAGAAGGAAAGGATCACTAGCACAACTTTTCTTTGAAAAGAGTTCCATCTCCTAAGAAAATACACTCAAGATACTCCAGTGCCCTACTTTGCAC
>JAUBOD010000363.1:960298-977424 GCA_032353885.1 Nothura maculosa | reverse complement strand
TAAACTTACTATTTCACCTACTGTTATACAAGCTGTGAGACCTGGGTTCTTAATTTTCTTGGATCACAAGTGAAAGGGCACAGTCTTGTCTTATTCTACTGAAAAAAATGCCACAGAAATTACCTCATTTTTGAGGACTGGGTTGACAGCAAACCCTGTATCAGGATCATATACAGGAAGTAAAGATGACAGCTTTTGTTAAGCTAATTACAGTGAGAAAATCCACTCTTAGGGCCTTAGCTCTGACAGAACAAATAATTCTTCTATATCATGTCCATATTATTTTTAACACACTAAGAACTTGTGTGGAATACAAAACTGACAAATATTGAACTAATTCAGAAAGGTTTTAAGGCTTATGAAAAATGGACCCCCTGGACAACACAGTGAAAGCCCTGCAACATTAACATTGCATTACAACTCTGGTCTTAGAAAAACAGTGTGGAGCAGTTCAATCATTAGGGACACACTCCTAATTAGGAGCCTTCTTTTAGGCTTCACTAGTTAGAAAAACTGAAGTTGAATAGCAGCTACCAAACTTGGATTCCAGCAAGCAATAAATATGATTCTTGAGAACTAAGTATGTAAGAAAATGGTCAAGAGATTGAAAGCTGAAAAATCATTAACAGTACTTTTTAATTAGAAATTAACTAGCAAGCGATACTCTGAAAAGGGCAGAATCCTCTCCGTACAATTTCCATTTCATGCCTAAGTGCCTGTGCAACAGGTTTTACAGGTTTTATTTCCTTAAAAACTAGTGATTCAGCCAAGTCTAACAACTTAATGCTTGACCTTCTATCATTGGCTGTAACTATGAAAACCAAAATCTACTGAAATTTAATGAACTCATTTGGCAACATCAAGACTGAAGTTAACAATGTACAGTTCACTGTGAAACTACAAAACACAACACATTTGGTAGCTTCTTCAAACAATGGAAGCTGAATTAGAACTGCTCTGCTGCCCCAAATTTAATAGGTTAGCTGGTAACAGCAAACCTGTGGAAATATGAGACATTACAGTGGAAAGCTTCTTAGTGTGAGCACAGAGATAAAACAGTGATGCTACAGTTATGCTTACATTAACTTAACAAAAAAAGCTGGAAAAATTAGTCATTCTGACAATTCAGCTCATCTACCAGAAACATAGTTAAAGTAAAGAATACCTTATGTTTCTCTTTCCCTTTCCGATCCCCACTTCTTTGGGGAACCAGTAGTTCCTGCATAATTTCAGCATGATGTCAATTTTATGATATAACTTTCCGTTGGGAAACTTTCATACTCTCCCTCCCTCCAAACTCTTGGCATTTCCAGCATCACTTTAGGAAATGGATTTGCCACACACGAGAGCACACATTCCATGTGGCTCACATCAACACAAACACTTTAATCCGCATCACAACTCCCATGTTTGAAAAATAGGGAGATATAATCACCCTAGGTTCTGTTGTTATTGTACTGACTGCAGAGTTCCACAACTTTGGGTGACCAGCTGAAGCAGAACAGAAGACATTTATACCTGGTTGTGCTTCACTAAATGGAGCCCAAAAAGGCCCAGGTCCAGCAAGAGGTCGTTCATTATTCCCTCCGCTGGGATGGCGGTTGTGCTTCCTCCATGTATGTGGAGAGGTTGGTGGGGACTGCTGTGGTGAAACAACTGGAGATGTGGACTCCTAATAAAACAAAGGAACCTTTTAAGTTTTGTACTGTGTAACTAAACACATAAAAGCCTTTCTGAAACCATTAAGAACAACCATTCAATATGGTTAATTCTTTCAGGGTGGGGGGGAGGGGGCGGGGAAGGGAAAGGTTTTATCAAAATGAGAGAACAGGAAGACAATATCGAATACAAGGTGATTGACACTGAGCACATTCAAAAAACTTCATCTAACACATTTTTGAATTCAGTTTTAAGACGGCAATTGTGTTTGGTAAAATGGCTTTGCTGTAAAGAAAACCAGATGATTACAAGCCTTACTTTCACTTGTGATAAAAGCTACATTTGAACCCAGGTCTCAAAGGCAAAAAAATTACTTACTGTAGAATCTATTATCACCCCTAGCATTCACTACACCATATACAATCACAGTCACTTTCATAAAAACAGCAGAATTGAACACTCTTAAAATCAACAGACTCCTCCCAAATTTTTAAACAAATAGACTTTTTTTTTCAGGGAATAACTCCATCTAGAATATATTTTGCTACTGTACAAATTATAAAATACTTCTATTATAATTAATGCTCAAGATTTTTTTCTTTTTAATCTCATACTCTATTCTCTATGAACAAGCAGAATAGAATTACTGGTATAATTCCTACCTGAAATCAGTTCTTACTAGACATTTAGATCATCAGTTTATTGCATTTCATAGGAAGGTACAATAAAATCATAGAATCACAGAATGCTTAGGGTTGGTAGGGACCTTTGGAGATCATCTAGTCTAATCCCTGCACACACAGGGTCAGCTAGAGCACATGGCACAGGGCTGCGCCCAAGTGAGACTCAGAATTTTGATGATATCCAGAGAAGAGGAAAAGAGACTAATAGTAATTAACAAAAAAGTATTTATATTGTAGAAAGCATCTTTCTTACTACTCTGACAGATCTGACAGATCCTCTAGTTTAAATCTAAATTATCTGCAAAAACAAGTGCACCAAGAAGGCAAAGCTCGAGCTCCAAGTTTACTAGAAGTAAAAACAAAGGTGAAAATCTCAGAATTACTTCAGCACTAGATAAAAAAAAGGTCTGTTTGCTTCTACAGTGACTGAACAGAGGCACTAAACAAGCATAACTTTCATTTTCCTTTTCAGTTCACCCACAAGGCACAGATCAACTCCGTAAGTGTATTTTCAAAAATTTAAGACTAATATTAGTACTAATTAACATTTAATTAAAAGATCAAGACAATCACAAAGTCAGCATTTTTCTACGACACCTCTAACAGATCATGTTTTGCTGGAGTTGCCCACCCATATGCAGCTTGCATCAGGAAGATGCCTCTTAGCATCTTACATTAGAAGAAAACTATTTCAGATATTATATTTTAAATTCTTATCCTTGTGGGCAGATGAGGGAATGAGGAAAAGACATCACAGTATCTACAATATTACTTGCAGCCTGTGAACTACAACTGAGGTTGAGCAGTTAAGTCTGCTTAGAGCACGGTGCAATAGGTACAGGAGTGCCAACATGATGCATAACATCTCCCACAAAAGCTGATGCTTTATTTTTTTTTTTTTTCCCCAGACAAGGTATGATGGACATTTGAATTTAGGCAAAATACCACAAGTGAATCAGAGGCTGCTATGCTGGGCCATAGTCATTGCTTGTTTAATTCTGTATCCTTCATCTGATGAATTAACTGGTCCAGGGGGAGACGGAAGAAACCCTGAAGGAGACAAGTGCATGATAACCTACCTAGAAGAGACCCGGGCGCAAACAGTTAACAGGTTCCTCAATGTCATTTTTTTCCCCTAAACATTTACTTTGTATGTCATTCATTAAAGCACATAAAGAAAGCAGAGAAAAATTTCAAAACATGAGAAGCACAAGAAACATGATAAATGTTTAACTTTTCAAAGTCCCGGTCAGTGTTAGATCTGAATTCAGAACACAGATTTCCCACATTTCCTAGTGCTTTTACTTACAGACTCCAAAATAAAAAGACATGCAACTAATTCTGATATTAGAAAGTTTTGATAAGATAAATGGGTAAAATCTTCAGCTTTATCTTCACTGTGAGACAGATACTCCAAAAACAGTTCAAATCAATGTAACACGATATTATTTTGGCACCCTTTTTCCCCTACACAATCCCACTCCTTCTCCTACATCAGCATTCACTGATCAAGCTCACGAGAAGCTTCTAAGAGCCTCCCCAAGGTAAAACTGAAGGAGGAAAAAAAATGAGGTGCCTTTGCCAAAATAATATAGGTCAAGGCAAGGGCAAAGAAAGGACGATTCAGGTCAAAAAAGGCTGAGGCAAGACTCTACCAGCAATGTAGACTCAAACGTAGACATGAGTAAGGAGTTAAGGTTTTAACTATACAAAGAATGTTAATTTATCCCTTATAAATAGGGATCTAACTAACTGCCTTTGAAGTGCATAAGCTCATTATAATATATTGATGTCTAAAATATGTTGTTGAACAATATTTTCTGCTTTGATTTTGCATTTCAGTTTTTAAGAAAAAAGCGGTAGGTTAATTTGAATCACCTCTGAGGTAAAAACCGAGATTGTTTTTAACAGTTGTGAAAATTTGAATGTTCATTTTCCGCTTATTCATTAATTGTTTTGAAAGCCTGAAATATCAGTGTTCAGATTTTCTAGCGCTATTAAAGCACCTAAATGCTTTTGCAATTTCTATTAGTTAATATCTACTACAAATTTAAAGTCACTTTTGCCAGCTCAGGTTAATGATTAACTGACCAATTTTGAATTCCACGGATTTCAACAGAACTTACCCACCTAATCTCTCCAAGAACCCTGACAATTTTACTGGTCACTTGCATTTATTTGATAATTGACCAAGTATCTGGCACAAAACCACTAACTATAGTTAATATATCATTAAGTTGACTACTATTAAACTCAACTTGATAAACTGTTTTAGCAGTTTTAATGCGACTCTATGAACACACTTAGAACACTGGATTCTAAATACCAACCAAAGAAAGTTTAATTAAAACAGCTTCAATTGCCATCAAAGTGTGCTGCAATAATGTGAAAGGGAAAAGTAAGATCTAAATATACATCTTCCCAATTTGTATCCATTTTAAAAGCAGATCAGGTTATTTTCATTTTAAAGCAAACTTCTGAGAACAGCTCTCAACAACTAAAGTACTAAGGACATATCCGTGTGATGTATCCTAAGAATACATCAAGAATATATCAAGTAACAGCTCTTGATTAAAAGATATTAAAAATGGTAAAGTTGTTTTGTTAAACTGGACTTACTGACCTAAACCACTATAAAGTAACTGGAACTTGGACTTTACTGGGCTGGCAGGGAGTTACTAATACTACCATTTAGTCATAACAGGGGGCTCAAAAGGAGACCCTTGGTGATGGTCAAAGTGGTGCCAGGCACTGCAAGGTGTGAGAGCAGCCGGGGTGAGCGTGGCCTCAGGAGGGAACCGCAAGCGCACGGGAGCCCAGTGAGTTCAGACCCGTGTCCTGAGTCTCACAGCTCAGGCCTCCTAAGCTGAGGTTCAGACACAATGAAGCCAGCCAGACACGGCAGCCAAACAGGAGCTCTAAGGGTGCCCGCATCCAGGTCCTGACAAGGCACAGCCTCTGAAGAGTCAGGGAACAGATCCGCCATGAAAAGGAAGATTAGACTAGAGATGGCCATCGGATTGCAGCACCCAATGGTTTTCACAGTTAATTACCATTTGTACTGAAGAGAAAAGCAGTCCAAGGTTCAGTATTAATTTCTCTATGTGCAGCAGCATATTTTGAGACATGGGTGGGTGTTTCAGCCAACTTAACTTGGTTATTCTGACTTCAAAAGCATGAAAAGTTCAGTCTTGACTAAACTTTGAGGAATAATAATTGAAAATATAGAAGTAAATGGAAAAGGAATAAACCTACCTATGAGTTACTTACTTTGGCTGGTACTATTTTCATAAATTTGTAGAGAAAGGAACAGCACTACAGCTGAGCTGAATTTGAGAAAATTTCAGTGTGGTGGCCTTCAAATTAAATCTAACAATGTTGAGATTAATACAAGAATCCAAAGAGGGGGGCAAGAAAACGAACTAGAGGAAGAAAGCTGGATTGTATGAGAAGGAGTGTGAGATTGCAGGGAACTTTTAAGAATGCTCCTGAAAGACTGGCTTGGGGAATGACCTAATGTGGGTTTTATCTCAGCCAACGCAGCCTCTACCAAGTGCAGCCACCCTGCATCGTTTGACTTGACTCCCACGATCAATCTTGCAGCCTCAATGACAGCTGGGCCTGATTTCACTCATCTAACTTGAATGAAGTTATTAAAAACCATATAAACATCTGGCTGGCACTGTACTTCTGTAATACTAACCTGCCATAAATAACAAATGTCATTCCAAAAATGGCAAGAGATAGAAGGTGTTCCTGGATTTGCCTTTTGCTTGTCCTAAAAAATAATCTAATTTACAGCTGCTCTTGGGAGGCACAACCTGATTGCTGGTTCCTGATCCCCCAACTACCTCTTGTTGAAGCTCATTGACAAAACCTGCCAAAGGAAGGCACTGACAAAGAAATCCTTTTAACTAGGACACATCAGTACATAACACCTTAACTGAAATTCTGCAACTTAGTTGAAATGATGATATATTAACCTAAGCTTGACAAAAATCTCACTTACAAAAATCTGTACAGGAACAGAGAGGCTTTTTAAGACTAAAGTCATGATATTTTACGATTTCACACAAACAATACTTCTGACAGCATTTTAAGAAACTGGTGCATATTGAAGTGGCAGGTATACTATCAAAGCCAGAAAAAAAAGTGTTAAAGATTAAAAAAAACAAGCAGCCCAGACTTTCCAATTATGTAACTAAGGGAAAAGTGGCAAGCCCTAAGAACAAAATCTACAAGAATAACGTAGACACTTAGAAGAATCCAGGAAAATATGTTGTAGTTTGCTACTCTGAAGACTTCAGCCTTTTCTAGCTCAATCACTGAAAAAGAATGGAATGTAACTAGAATTCACAGTCTGAAATTCTTTCTAGGTCTTTATACCTAGAGATAGTGCTCTGATTTCAAGAACTAAATCACTGATTTCTCCCAAAACATCACTAACAGTTCCAGAAGATGGATAGAAAACCACCTCATTGCAGCAGTTACTTAGTAAGTAAAAAACCCTGTGCGCAGGCCCTTTCTCAGCCCAAGTAGATTCCAAATCTCAGCTCACTTCCAAAACGCCATCCTAGCCAATAAATATTAGACAGGGGCAGGCTGCTCTTCACCAATTGGAATATATTACACACTCAGAAATGTAAGAATCAGCTACAGAAAAAGGCAGTTTTACAACAGGGTGCAAAATCAGATCATGCTTCCTTGACGCTGTGAAACCACGAATGCAGCTTAGCAGCACTGGGCTCAGTCTCGCATTGCCTATTACATCGGTTTCAAGCCTGGGTTTTGGGTTAGAGTTGTACACATGTGACTTGTACAGAGTTTCCTTCTTTTGATAAAGCCCCACAAGAGCTCAACAGGAGGGGAATACCAGGCTGCTTGCATCAGCCAAGACAGCAAAATGAAATGTTGGTATATTTATGTTTTTATGAATCTGTAGCTTCTTTTGCTAGAACCTGAGGGACCTCAAACAAGAGATTTTTTGTTATTTTGAGGTTACAACAGTAGGAAGTCATGCATCAATCTACACCTGTCACCAAAACTGAACACCATGACGGGAGAATCCTACCTCAGCTAAATTAAGAATTGTCATCTCTGAGGGTTCATTACAGAGCCAGGACAATCAGGTCTGTGACTGCCAGTTTCCCCATGAACTTCTGACATGCTACATCAGATACCTCCTCCGATCTCTCGGCAATGCTCCATTCATTATAGTCCCCCATCTCCTGTTTTGGGAGGGAGGAAATGGTGGAAGCGCTTACTTTCCAAACACTTACTACAGGTGGCATCTGCTAGTTTGTTTTTTCTTCAATATTCAGAGAGCCTAGGCTGTTCTTGCAGAGATAAATAAATATATTTAAGGCAGTTCCTTCATTTCCAAAAACACGAAGGAATGTTCGCAAGTTTCTTGATTCATTCTAAAACAGCTCAGGAAAGGGCACACCATGAGGAAGAAAACAGGTCAGCTACACAGACACATGTACCCAACAAAACATTTGCACTTCGTGTTCTCGTTCTGATAGGAAGCGCTGACAGATTTCCTAATGGAAATCTTAAGTGAATAAGCAAGAAAGTTTTTGAACAAAGAATTAGGAGGAATAATATTCAGAGATAAAGACTTTTTGGTTTTCATTCATTCAGGTAACACCTTAAGCTGAAGACGAAAGAACTAGTGAGAAAAGGGATTCAGTTTTCAGCTATCTCACTATTACACAGCACAGTGAAAAGCTATGTGAGAACTACTGTCTTTAGTAAATTCTGGTTCTTATCTTCCCTACTTAAATTGCTGATCAAATATAAAGAGTCACTGTGAGCCTCTTCCTCAGTGTTTCCTGAAGCATATGCATTCTTCCTCTATTAATAACTGCATGGGGGGGTAAGGAATGTATCTGAAGATTTTATATCAAAAACAAGAGTTTAGAAACACTCCCAGCCTGATACCTACGTAGAAAAGTAGCAGTCCGGAGTTCCAGTTAATCTTTTAAAGTAATTTACCTGTTGATCTGTTGAAGTACGTTGCTGAACTGCATCATGGCTCACAGAGCCTTTTTTGACTTGTATCCTGCCAGGTGGAGGAGGAATTACACCTGAATATGAAGCTGGGTTATCAGCATCTGAAGAATACAAAGCTGTGTGTCTTGACTCTTGTTCATTCTTTGACACAACAAATCTGGGAAGTGGGAGGTCCTTTACTGTTCAAAAAAAAAAAAAAAAAAAAAAAAAAAAATACTTAAATAAAATACATTTTTCTTCCTAGTTAAAATTTCACGAATGTTTTAAACACCAACTCCTGCTAGATTCAAACCAATATCTGCTAATTGGAAAACAAAAACAAGAAAAAAAACCCCCATCAACCTCTTCAGCATCATATTTCATTATTCTGCTTCCCAAAGACTTCACCTAGCTCCAGCAGCCTAACCGTTTTGCACAATTCTACCCACTTGTCACTTCACGCATAAATTGATTTTTCAAAAATTTTGCCAACATTTTATTGATTTTTTCCAAAAAAAATCTATCATTTCTAAAGCACACCTAAAATTAGAGTGTTAATATCTTCATACAGAATGGCTCATTAGCAAAAACAAACATAAAACAAAATACTGCAGTATATTTAACATTAACCTTTTCCTAAGCTTTGTGTAACTTGGTTCAGTGTTGGCTGATATAAAAATGAGGTTGAGGATATATAAAACTCCAAAGTCTTGCTGCAAGATGTCTACCATTTTTCTGAATCCTGACCACAACTTTCTTGCAGAAACACTGCTTATCAAAATAAACTGCAATTTTTTACAGCTTGTATGTAATTGTTTTACCACACAAAAACAGACACATACAAAATAAAAACAGGGCTGAAAATTAATTTCTCATGTTGACTCCTGTATATCTATTAATTTTGATATTAAACCCCAGGTCAGTGGCACTATGAATATTATGTAATTATGTAGTGTTGCATATTTAAATAAAATTTAACATTAAACTGATTTGTATTTCTAGAGTGTCATTTGAATCGACAATAACAACTAGAGTGCCCTCTGTGCACCCTGTACAGAAAGTCTCCAGATAGGACTTGATTTAACCCCCTCCCACTGAGTTAATCCAGTGTGCAGGGAAGCAGCAGGTGACACAGGCTACTTGCTAAGTCTGTGCTTATGTCTCAGGTGGGAATCACCTAGATTCTCATTTCCGCCTCCACGTTATTCACTGTGTTGTGCTAGGGAAGTCATTTGTGTGACTGTCAATGAACGAGTCACAAAAAGCAAGAAAGTTCTTGGCATAAAAGGGAGATCCTCATGCCCTGCAACAGGCACCGGGCACAGGGGAAGTCGGCAGCCCGTGTTCCAACAAGATTGCTCCAACAGGAAGCTCTGGTATGGGAAATTCACAACTATCTCACAAAATAAGGCTCAAACATAATATTCTACTCAAGCCTAAAATTCTACTGAAGATCTCAAAGTATACTTAAATAAAATTTGTCAAAATTTAATAAACTATATTTTACTGTATAATTATCTATAAACTATAGGCATTGAACTATGTCATTTTAACCTCTCCCCATTTCTGTCTTCTCCCCATAACAGTTGAAAATAACAGTCAAAAACTCTTCATATATACTTGCAGGTCTACGAATGGAATTAAGATCTTAAATAGAAACTAATCTGTACTTTTCATGTCCACCTCCTTCTTAGCATTTTCTTCCACCAAAACAAACCATGTGGAGAATATAAACATTACACTGAAAAGGGCAGAACTAATACCTGCTCATTAGTGTTTAAGGGTTTTTTTAAGCTCCCTGGAAAGAAAATTTTCTATGACAGCAAAGGAACAGATTTAGACATTTGCAGCACCATAACTAAAGTCAGTGTTTTTAAGTATACCATCATTAATCCAAAACCCCCTAATTCAAATGGTTGAGACTTGTGTTGGATGGAGCAAGTATCCAAAATTTGACTGTAGCCATTCAATTCATATTGAATTTTTCTAGAGGAGCTTTCCATTTCCTGAAGAAAACATATGCAACCAAAAAGCAAAACAAGGAGACACAAGGACAGAAAAATCTAAGGATAAGAGAGTGCATGACAAGACAATCACTGATTAAGATGCATGCACAGACTGCAGAGAGAAAAAGGAGATGTCTCAAAATACAAACTTAAACTCCTGTAAAGTATGATTCTTTGAGAAGTGAGTGCAGCTTAGTTTTGGATTCCTCTTCCAATTCCTCTTCCAGACCTCTCTCAGCTAGTCTGTGGGTGCCAGTTCACCAAGGACTAACGAAAGCTCAGAATCGTTCTGTGAATTTTTAACCATGCCCTATTTTAGCTTTTTAGCAGCTGCTACAACAGCACTTGAATCATCCTAGAAGCAGGAGCTTCGTTCGGCAACAGGACTGGAACTACTGCAACTAAGGCAACAGACAACCAAAGCTATAAACAGTTTGGGTAAAAATAAATGTTCTGTCAATTATATTTGTATTTGGTAGGTTTGGAACCAGCAGAGAAAATTATTCCTAGAAGCCTAGAAACCATTAAAGTATTCTAGCAGTTTCATGAATCAAGGAAATGCATCATATTTTGCAAGTTCCCGTGGCTAATTTTACAATAAATTTTTTTTTAAATTTTAGAATTGTTACAAAACTTCATTTTAATTCTCTCTTTCAAATACCTTTTAAAAAACACAGCCAATTTATTTTTAATTAGAAAGCCTCATCCCAGTTAAGGTATTTTCATTAAATTAAAAACAAATAAATCATGTAAAAATCTGAATAAAACTACATATACCAATTTTAGTCCTTGTCTTCTTCAATGGATGTTTGACAAGCAATTCCATAATTGGTGTTATATCAAGTTTCAGTTTGATAATATTGAGCTGAAGGCTCCTTTTTCAACTACTGAACTCCAGAACTTTCTACTACACTTATGTTTAGATCCTGAGAACACTCAGCAGAAAAATTAGGCATAGAATTCATGCTTATTGGTGGCTTGTTAGCAAGGAACTTGAATACTAGAAGAGTACTAGATAAAGCCACACATATTCCCAAAAAGCTACAGAAATCATGGAGCCAAGCTTCTTTTGCTTCTATTGCTTGTACATAAGGACTCCTATCTTTATTTGCAGCATATTTAGATTCTATCATAACATGCCTTTCACCAAAAAAAAACCACAAAAAAAATCCCCAAAACAAATAAACAACAAGAAAAAAATCCACAGTACCAGAAAAGCCACCCTGATGCAAAGCTGTGCTCCAGAGGTACCTCTAAACTGAGATTTGTACACTTGCTGCTAAAATTCACCACTCAGTCTTTTTAAACCTTCTTTCACTCCACAGAGCAACCTGAACAGGGCTCCACTTAGACAACAGCAAAGCAGCAGGCTCAGGAGAGCCTGGAATCACCCCCCTTTGAGCTCTCCTGAGCCCTTCTCCTAGAGCCAGCTCCTACTCCTGTTTCACTATCTCCACTATGGTCTTTCAAATCAGGACCACAGCTATTTTGGCTGATAACAGACCATTTAAGGAAAGACCTTTTACAAGTCAGGTTTTTCTCTAGAAAAATGTTAATCTTAAAACGCTAATCTCCCTATTTGGACTAAGAAGAGAGAAAATGGTAATACCTAAGCCACGTGTATAACACAGGAATGTACAGTAGCTCTGGAAAAAGATAATCTCATTTGCATCAAGTCTCAGTAAATTCTGTACCTGCAAAACCTTGATAATATTGCATTTGTCTTCCCTCAAAATCAAACTAGTCCTTTTACTACTTCTACTTAAGGCACACATGACCAAAAACATCACATGGCAATCTCAAAGAGATCATACCTACCCCAATCAGTGATATTTACCCATTTGCTCCCATGATGAGCACACTGCCCATCTCCTTCTGAGTAGAGCAAGGCATCTCTTTTGGTGTGTGGAAAAAGCATTCACCCTCCTTCTCACTTTCAAACTTTTTTCTTTTTTTTTTTTTTTAAAGTAATAACATGATAAATATAAGACTCCAGTAATCAACAAGCTTGCTCTATTCATAACCTTTGAGGTAACCACAATAATTCTGCTTGGTGACTTAATTGCCCCCTCTCCCCATCCTTTAATGTACCTGTATTTAAACTTTCCACTCTTAGAGGGAGACCGGATTGGGCCACAGCAACAAGTTTCAAAGCAATGTAAAACTGACTTCTTCCAAAATAGCCCAGCCTTGTTGCACCGCACAGCTCCATAATCTGAAAAAAAAAAAAAAAAAAAAGAAAAAGAAGCGTTTCTTCTATGAAGAAAGTTAAAATGCTAACTGCTATATGGAAACAATTTAGTACATTTTATATCAGCACAGCTTGCATAAAGAACATGAACATTTAATGTAATCTTTCATTAACAACTCTACACCCAAAATCCAGTCTCTAAATACTAGTGACAAAGGTCAAAGGGACAAGGACAAGGCTCGGGCATTGCTGATTAAAAACAGCAAATCAAGAACCTGAGGCTTTCCTAATTATCCATCTTTTCTTTCATCTAGGTTTTACAGAGATACAATGTGAAATGGAACAGAGAGTGCGATCACGGTGCTCTTCCCAATAAACATCCTAGATCTTTAATGAACTGCTCTATTAGCAGCTGTAATGTCTTTGTTTTTCCAGCTACAGAAAAGGAAGGATACTTGAAGAGTATTCAGCATTGCTAGAATTCTATTACGTCAGACACACTCAAAAACAAAGATGAAGATTTTAAACCAAATCTCAGATGAATGTGAGCAACGTGTTACCAAGCACGTTAGAGATGGGCTTCTGCCCAAAAGCCTCTCCTGGAAGAGATTTCAATAGAGAGGTAAGAGCTTATAAAATGGGAAAGCCCTGGGCAACTGTGAAGAGTACCTGGCAGCCTCCTCTGCCCCAGGCTTGCTGTAGCTCACAGCTTCCAACTTGTACAGTTGCCCTATAAATCACATATTGAGAACACAACAAGCATCTCTCACACACACACACGTTTTGGGATTGACTGACAATACAGAACTTTAAGGTCTCACAGATGCTCTGGTTCAATTAAGAAATGTAACTGGGAACAGCAATGTTCACAGAGAATCAAGTTAGTCCCTTTTCTCTGCAGGTATTTTGTACAACTGAAAAGAGGACTTTGCTATGGAATTTGAGCAATGTTCACCCTCCTTTTTCTAAGATGCAAGAAGTTGGGGGAAGGAGGAAAGGGAAAGCCAGGCAGGGCCCAGCCCCTACAGCAAGGTGAGGAGGCCATTAGTAGCTGCTCCAAACACTCCCAGCTTCTCTATTATTTTGCTGTGGCAATACAAAATCATTTGAATTATTCCCAAATTGAATTCAGACCTTGTTAATTACTCCAGGGGCCAGAAGGCTGGATACTGATCTCAATGACCTAGGTCAGCAGTAAAACACTCATGTCAGCAACTTATTCCATTATTGTTTCTTCTTTTATTAAAGTATTGTGTACAAAACAGAACAGCACAAAAGACGAACCCTTTTTAATAAAGCTGCACATTTTCAATGTCTTACACATATACCACTGATGTTTAAATATTCTCAACATTCTTTGTACTGCAAAAATCAAGTCAATTCAAACTATAAAATTCTACTTGGAGATGTGGTCTCCCTTGCTTGCAGACAGTAGCAGTGCACTGAAATTTATATACCCTGTACTTTTAAGTAATACACGTATGTTTTGTCATTTCTTAATGTCAGGGCCATGAGGAATAAAAAAAAAAAAAAAAAAAAAAGAATAAGAATGTAAAGGAGTTGCCCATAGGTACTTAAATACCTTTACAAGCTTTCTTTCCATATCCTGTTCTTCTCTATCCTGTTCTTTTGAGGTTTAAAGTAAATACTTTTTCTATCCTGTATTTATTTTATTAAAATAAATACTTCTTCTATCCTGTTATTTTGAGGTTTAAAATAAATACTTGTAGACACTACTTCAGGCACTAGGCTCTGAATTTGCCACAGGAGAAGTGCAAACTATTGCTTCAAAAATTCTAGTAATAGAGTCTACTATGGAAATTTTTATGCATCTGTTGTAGATGAGAATAAAAAAAATCTGAATAAAGCTACACACACACAAATTTTAAGTTTGGTTTTAATTAACCAATTGGGCATATTTAGCAGGGAAGGTTTGAACTGCACATAAAGCAGAGATGGTGCTGGTGTCACTATGAGATTGACTGAGCACTGGAATGGGCTGCCCACACAGGGAACAACCTGTGAATTAAGTGCTAGTTCTCCTGAATCAGGAAGTTGCCCTAGATGGTCCCTTCCAAATTCAATGAGCCTAAAACAAGCTCTTCAAGTCCTCTGACTTTCTTCAAACTGGCAACCTGCCTAATTCTAGCAGCCCATCAAAATAAGTTGTTGTGAAACCTGACACGGGAAGGTGCTGAGCGCTGACAGACACTTATGTCCAAAGGAGCCCCCAAAAAACCAGCAGGCCTAGGACTGTGCTCAGCACTCACATCCTGCTGAACACATGGTAGCCACACTAAATCACCTGGCTATATCTGCACTATACTGCCTATGTTGTCCTACAGCACCTGGATTAATTGGCTTTCCCTGATATATTATTTCTATAGCATGATGTCTGGAACAAAATTAAGAGTATAGCAGGGCATTTTTCTGAAGTTGACTAGTTAAAAGCAAACCAAAACATCTGTGTCTAGTCACACTAGAAAGACCAGGTCATTGAGAGAACAAGTAAAAGTCCAAGACAAGAGACAACTGCAATGATAAACTGAGGCACCAGCACCTGAAATAAACTGCCCTTATTGAAAGTAATGACTACTAAGTACCAGCAGTAAAGCACTAGTGACTCAACAGGCAGCTCGCAGTCATCATCAGGGTGATGACAAGAGCAATGCCCTTCTTTAGAGCACTGTTCCCTGGAAGACTGATGAGTATTCTTGGACATATGAAACAGGAAAAGCTTGTGGATCCAGTGGTCTAACATGGACAGATGAATAACTGAGCAGCCTCTGGAAAACTCTTCATGACCAGAAGCAGCGACACTGCTACCTGGAGCCCATGCAACCATCAGGCAGTCATGGCCCTGGGTAATCTCCAAGTCAGCACAGAGTTAAAAATTGTCATTTCCGAGGCTAATAAGTAGCTTGTTAAATAGTGGATTGATAACCAGGCTACTATGCAGATAAGCATGGTAAATAACAAACACAGATCCAAAGGAAAGATAAATGTTGAAAAACAACGGGATTTAAGAATCAAGAAAAGCAAAAATGCATGGGTAGAGAAAAACAGCTAATCACAAGGAATGTCCTTACACTGTGGAACAAGTAGCTGCAAAATCCACCCATACATGAACTAACTCTTTTTCAAAAGCAGCATATAATACTATTAGAAAGACACCCAAAGGATGAGTAGAACTCCTAAAATGCAAAGATCTAAAGAACCTTCCTTTGGGGATGACAATCTGAATATACCTCAAATAGCCTATCTATAATCTCCATGAAGGATGATTTAAACAAGCTATAGAGACAAGATAAAAAAATTTGGACTGCTTCTTTGAGATTTATGTTTACCACCTTCATCTCCCCAGGATTAGAGAAGATAAGGAATTTCTTTAAACTCATTAAGGAATGTAGTGTTATCTTCAAGAGACCATCCTCCATAGCTGTTTACATCTCCTTAGCTGGGAACATCTTCAGGTGACACTGCTGCAACTAAGCCATCCAGTGGCGCTAGCTCCAGAACCACTTGCTGCTGATGCAAAGATCAGGGCAAAACACAGAATACAAAGCTGGCCATTAACATCACGGTACTGCAAGGACACAGCAATGATTCTACTAGGACTTGGGGCAGAGCAGACACACAGGAAGTGGTATTTCAATATCAAAATGCAGGTTTCTGAAAAGAAGTTCACGAAGACTTGGATTTGTGAAAGATCTAAAAGACCTAAGAACCTTAAGACTCCAGATGAAGCAGAACTAACTTTTTTTTACCCTCCATGAAACACAGTGAAATGCATTTTTCAGAATTTAAGCCTTTCTTGGAAAGATTACTAGAATATCACACTTTTCCACAAGGCAGCCTAAGACCTGTGAACAATGCACATGCACAAGAACAGCAACAAAGCCCAGAGGCTTCTTCAGTAGGGAAACAAAAAAGAAAGCAGCAGATAGGCACATGTGCCACCTTCATGAAAGGTACTTTTCATTCATATCCTGCAGTGGTAACACAGGTAGTGGGGAAAGGGGAAAAGATGGAAGGTTCTAGAGTGACCTTATTCATTGTCATTACATCTGAACTACTGGCACAAGTCTGCTATTCACAAAAATATACAAGTATTTCATATCTATAAACACACACAAAAATATATATGGTATATTAAGACAGAAAGTAGCTGAACTGAATAATAAGTTTTGTTTTTGCATCCTTAATTGGAAGTGTCTTAGGAGACCTCCTGCGACTCGGCAGGAATCTTCATTTTGTATCGCCAGTGTGAGCTCGTCTCAGTTACCAACCCAAAGCCACCTGCACAGAGCTGAAGAATAAGCAGAGGGTGGAAGGGACCTCTAGCTTCCCTGCCCAAGGCAGGATGAGCTGGAGAGTAGGTTGCTCAGAATCGTGTCTAGTCAGTCTTTAAATGCTGCCAAGAATAGGGACTACAACCTGTTCCAGTGTTTGATCAGTTAAAAACAGATTTTTTTCAATGCTTAAGCAGAATGATTATCAGGAATGGTATGCAAAACATGTCCCATGTGAGTTCCAAAGACAAGTGTACACCTTAGTCTTGCTATACCTGATAGACTTAAATTAAGCTGAATT
>JAUBOD010000363.1:938279-952806 GCA_032353885.1 Nothura maculosa | reverse complement strand
GTGCGCGGCGGAGTGGGGCGTGGCGGGGCGGGGCGGGGCGCGCGGTGGCTCCGCCCGCAGCGCGGGGGGCGGGACCCGGATGTGCGGCCGTTGGCGCGGGGCAGCAGCGCCCGCTGCGGGGCGGCCGTTGGCGCCGCCTCCCAGGCGTGGGGCGGCAAAAGCGACAGACACTATACTGGTGTTTCCCACATTTCCCACACCCACGGTTTCATACACTGAGATTTTATAAGCTGGGAATCACCAGGTGGTTTTCCCTAGCACCCCTGGCATGTCTGCTGGAGAATCACCAGGTCATTCACCCTGGCATGCCTGGCCCCAGCCTCTACCCTCGAGGTGCTTCCTCCTCTCCCTCCAGCGCTTGGTGCCCTGCAGCTGCACGGCACAAGGTTCCTGGAAGCAGCCCCTGTATCAGCCCAGCAGGGAAGGATAAAGGAGCTCACCTCTTCACGCAGAGTTACCTGCGTTACCTTTCTGCTTTGCCCTTTGCTTTATCTTTCCTGGGCTCTTGCTCAATACTACGCATCTGCAAAGTGTTTGCGGTGTAACTGCTCTGGGAGGGAATCCCCTGCTCCTGACAGTGGTTTAGCCTGTGCAGAATATTCCAGCCTCCTAGGAGGCCCATGATAGTACCTGCTCTCATTTAAGTCCTGCTGCGATGGCAATCCATTACTTACAGGCCTCTCTCATTTTTTTTTCTTTTAATTTTTCCTTCTTCCTTTCCTTCGCCCACACACCCTTCGAGCTCTGCCATTTTCTTTCCAAATGGCTGCTGCTCTGGCTGTCCTTGGCTTAAGCATCTCATCCTTTCTACCATCGGCTCCAATTTCCCAAGTTTGATTGCAGCATTTGTCCCCTGTTTGAACTGAAAGGGCACTGTTATAATTTAACAGAGTACTACAAATTGTCTTGCTATAGCAGGTTATGTTCTGAACTTAAAGTGGAAATCAATCTTCCGTGCTGTATTTGAAATAGTGTGCCCTCTTGCTGCTAATTTATTTTTCTAGTAGCTACAGAAAAATTACTTGTAGTTAACAGAAAAATATAGATGTTCCCAGAAATGAACCATTATTAGGTCTTTTGCAGCCCCAGATGATATTAATGATGAAATCACATAGATTCCTCATGTTTCTCATTCAGTTAAAATTCCTCAGTATAGGCTGTATTGAAGACATTACGATGAGGTTTTTGATCTATGTAGCCGTTACAATTTTATAAGCTGAGATAAGAAGTGATTAGTGTTGGAGGTCAATTAATTGGAGCCATTGTCACATATCTCTATAAGGGAAATTAATATAACCTTTCAGTTAGGGCTCAATTGCATCCTTGAGCGCCGCCAGCTCTGCAGAGTCACCCCTAGGTGTGCTTAACGTCCCCTTCCCTGCTCTTCGCTCCTCTTGCCCACTCCCTATAGGGCTCATGGATCATTTCAGCTGTCTCTTGTCCCCAGCGCGTGTTTCTGAGTTACATTAACTTACATTAGCACTTAGTTACATTAGCACTTTCCAGTGCAACTAACCTAAACAACAAAACCACCCTGTAGTCCTAGGGTTTTTTTAGTTTGGGGAAAATCTCTATCAGATTCCCTGGAGGTCATATTAGACATGCAAAGAAGGAGGTTTATTGCAAAATGCCTCCCAACTGCCTTAAATTGTGATGTAAACGTGACAGGAGGAACTTCCTTGGCTTTCTAAGGTACCACACTTTTTATACTCTTTAATGCATCTCCTTCTAGTGCTTAATTTTACTGTATTTTCTGTGAAGCAACTACTCAATGACACATTAATATCACAGCAGTTGTTCTTTCAAAGGATCAAAGTAAAAGAAAATCATAATTACTGGGCCAAGATTAAGGATCCAGATGGAAAGAAGTACAAAATTATTTTGTTTCCCATAATATTTTTTAGAATCAGAACCAAATCATGCACCAATAAAACATTACCTTTTAGAAAAGGAATATTTTGCAACTTAATAGGCAACCAAAAATCTCCATGTTAGTTGCTACTAAGAAAAAAAAAAGAATGGATACACTGTAATGTTTTATTCATTTATGGGAATTGCCAGTTAAAAAGACTACTATCCATGTTTCACTATCTATTATTAGCAGAATCTGTTAGCTATTAGCAGTACCTATTATCAGCAATATCTATTGTTAGCTAATTTCTAAATATATATATATAATTCAAACACATGCATATGTGGAATCTTGTCTGCACCAGATGTAATAGGAGTACCAAGTCTAGGATCTTCCTGCTTCTGATGGGCCTTTGAATTCTGAATTCTTGTCATAGGCTCTTTTTCTACTGCCATTCCTCGCAGCAAAATTAGTCATATGTTCAGCTAACTTTTCTATTAGAACACACTTTAAAAACTCTCAGTCTTTCACAGTGTGTGTTTGGGCTCCCTGTGCATGCTGTACGTCTTTCCCAAAGTTGAGGTGGGTGGCGCAGGGGTTGGTTGCCATTGCTTTTCTGCATCCTTGGGCACACACAATGCTGTGGAGCAGGTTTGGTGCCCTCGGCCCTTGCATTCCTTTCACTTGCAACCCATGGTGAGTTACAGGAACTCGTGCTCTTCTGATCCCTTCGTGGAAACACAAGTGGTGTCTCGTGGTCAGAATGGATGGCACACATTTAAAAAATCTGCTGCTTCCAACTTTGGAGATGCTTTTTTGTTGCTAGCTCATCTTTTCAAAAAGGCACCTCTGGAGGTGGCAAACCGTGCTTCCACACAGAAGAATACTGTGGCCATAGCATTACTGCTTACAAATCAAACAAGTCCCTGTTCCACTCTTCTAAAAGCCACCCTCATTCCTGTCATATGAATTCCTATCATATGAAAAATCAACATTTTAAATTTTAATTATAGTTAATATCTTATAGGTTTCACAGATTATTTATGCCTACAATATTCAAATTTCCCCATATGTTTTCTATGTGTTACACTTTGTGACTTCTTTTTTTTCATCCTTGGTATTTGCATTCTTACAGCTTTGGTAAACTACCAAAAGACCAAAATCTAAAGCAATCTAAAGCAATCTAGTTACCAAAATGTGGTCATTCTGGTCCATTCTGCATCTCTGTTCAGGCACATCTCATACAGGAACATAACTTCTCTCTCAACAGCCTCTATAGCATTAAAATACATATGGGATCCTAGCTGGAGACGTTATTTGTGGAGTATTTAAAAAAAGAAAGTGTAAATTACTACAATGGAAGGTGGATAATACTTTCCCATATCATCCACCGTTGCACTGCTCAGTTTTCCCCTAAGCTTTTAATTCATGTATATCTACCATCAAACAACTTGACTCCTTTTCTCTGTCATCTACATATATCATTTGACTGAAGGCAGCAATGAGTCAAATGAAAGCCCTTTAAAAGAGAATTTTTTATTAAAGAAAAAAAAAAAGAAAGTATTTTCTCCTTTCATGATTTTGGTGGCTCTCCCTATGAGAATTCATTTGTGCATCTCCCAAGGTGGGGGGCACCCGGCCTTGCCCAAGCACTGGTGGGTTCCGTGGGTCCGAGGGAGGAATTCCTACAGTGGGTGAACGGGGAGCGACTCCTGGACCTTGAAAGCCTGAGCTGCTACACAGATCCCACTATTACGATTTCACAATTCTTCTGTTTCTTCTGAGAGGAAGCCACCTGCTTGCCTCTTGTTTTTAAATTAGTCTCTTATAGGAGTAAAAACTGCTTTTAGAGCCTTCCACCATGGGCCTATGAATGCAGCTGCTCCTGCTTCTGTATTTATTTACAGATTTTTCACAACACTGTCTACATCCTCTTTTACAAATGCAACCTTTATTTCTAATTTAATAGTGACAAGTCAGTAAGATAGTTAAACTTTCTTTGTGCTTTTTAGAATTATCTAACACACATAATTCATTAAATATATTTTTTTCACATATTGATAACAACTGCCATGAAATACGATAATCTCATATTCAAATAATTTAGTCCTTTTAGTTATTTTGTGCCCTTGTCCCTAACGTTTACATTACTGAATATACATTCTGAATTATGTTCTTAAACTTCCTTCATTGCCTTTATTATTTACTAAGTTCACAGCTCCCTGGATCCTTAAGTGATTCTCATTGTTCTCGCACTTCTTTCCCCTTTCCTCTCTCCCCTTGACCGTGGAAGTGCGCTCAGCTTGCCGATGGAAGAGGATGTTATCCCTCCCTCGCCTGAGCAGCCGTCTCCATCTGGAAGGGCTGTTAATGGCTGCTTCAGGAAACTTCTGTCACAGGACTGGATTTGTCAGAAATTGGTTGCTGGGTAGGAAGTAGTGCTGAAAAATAAATTTCAGTTCTCTATTTATAGTTTGCCATATATACCCTTCCTTTTCCTACTGTCTGCTTTGAGCCATATCAATTTTTTTCATTTCATTTATATTTCGTCTTCCATCCTACTGTTTTCCCCTTGTTTTTAGTTAGAAACAGGTACTCATGGATATTAATTCCACTCTTCCTTTTTTCCTTTTCTAGCTTTCTCCCTCACATTCTTAATACAATCCCCTTAAATATCCCTAATCTTGGGATTTATATTCCCAACCTTTCCCTGCAGTTTAGTATTTTTCTCTTCTGGATTCACCAGCCTGTTACTTTATAGTGTGATTCTGCCTCTTGCTCAGAATTTGACTCAGCCTGTATTTTTAACTGTTTTCCATTAATACTTGTTTCCCAAAAACTTGAATGTGTGCCTCTCTCTCCTTGATGGTGTGGGCTGTTCTGGATGTGTTAAGTAAAATGTAAGTAAAAAGTACAAGACAATAAATACACTGTCATGTATTTGTTTAAGATAGCAGTAAGCTGATCTAGTTCTTTCTCTTTCAGTCTTCTAGATCAAAACCACCCCAACGTTCTCTCAAATCTGCTTCTTTTGTTAAAAGCAATGCTGTTTTAATGGCGTTTCTCTGAGGTTTGGGTCTGGGATAGGAGGGAGATTAAAAATGCTAAATGCTCAACTGATGATGAGGGAACCCAATATACTAAGGCTTATATGTACATAGCTTTGCTTTAATATATTTTAGAGAATCACCCTTCTTTGCATTTTGTCATTTTTTTAAATAGCCAAGGCCCTGACACATTTAAGTTCCTCACTTACCTCTCTGTCCCCACGTTGGGTAACTTTGCCTTTACATTCGTCTACCTGGAAGCCGGATTTCAAAAGATGATAGTAGCTGCATTGTACCACCATTCCTATTCAAAGAAAACTGGGGCTTTTTTGACAATAATTGAAACTTTTTCTGTTTGCATTAAGTGACTCGAGGTCAGAAAAGAAAGATGCAATTTTCCTGTCAGTGTATAAACCATTCCCCAAGCAAAGCTCTTACCATCCAAACCTCATACTGAATTTGACAGTTAACAAAGTCTAATGACAATCCTGTAATATAAAATCAATAAACGCTAATTGAACTGAAATGATTGCTCAATCAGTGAAGAAATATACATAAAACACATTCAAGTGTTCTAAACAAATAACATTATTTTTGAAATACCGTGTTCTGTTTCAGGCATTTTAGCAGGTCTTGGTAAGATGGGTGCTAAGTCTATAGAGCTAAGGCTTTTGGCATTTAGGTAGGATTGTTACCAAGTACTTCATCTCTTTCTGTGCCTTCTGTGAAACAATTCTTAGAGTTAAAATAGAGATAAAATGGAGATAAAACGGAGATAAAATAAGCACTCTCTGGCTGGAATGAGTATATATATGCATAAATAGAGAAAGACAATTACATCTTTTGTTATGCACACATTTCCCCACACGACTGTCAGCTTGCATGTCTGTGTGCTCTTCCCACCAAAGTCCTTTGACAGGATTTGTGTCTGTGACAAGAGAGAAAGAACAGCCCGAGTGCATGACGTGCATCCCTCTTTCCTGCAGGGTACAATACGAGGTGAAGAAAAGCAGCTCTTTGCATCATTATTCTTCCAGTGTGTCTCTTCTTTCAGGCTAAGGGCAGTTTGGCTCTTTTACAGAGAAAATAATTTCATTAGGAAGGAATTGCAATGTACAGTTACCTCTTTGATTGAAAAGTTAGGAGCTTTCTGAACTGGTATCTGTTCTCTGCTCCACAATAGATCAAGCTACCATTATGATAAAAGGCATTGCTGCTTCTTTATAGAGATCCAAGCACTGCTCTTATCTGGCTGAGGTGGCAATCTAGCTCTTTCAGTTTGAAGAGATGCCAGAAAGTAGCAGGCTCTTCCTCACAGTAGAGGGAGAGATACTGGTGCAGCTCTTCACAGCTGCCTTTGGAAAACGTCTTTATAGCTTGTACTTGTTTTTATAGGTCTCTTACCAACAGCTGAGAGATGGAGAAAGGCAAAGCCAGGCGTGATTGCTGTGGGTATCTTGCGGTGCATCTTGTGCAGCCAGAAGAAATGGCAGAGCCGGGTCCACTGGGAATATGCAGCCATCCCGCACTTGCTCCCACTCATCCTCTGTCGCCATTCCCAGCTGAGGAAGGGCAGGAATTTCTTGTGCTGCTTCCCAGTTCACTCTAGTGAGAATTCCTTTAAGCCTGGCAAAAAGCCTAGGCCTGGGGTAACCAAAGAGTTGTCCAAATGCGCTTTGTAACTCAAACCTTTGTCTTGTTTAGGTTTGATCGTTATACGCCAGCCATTCAAATGGTTGGAGACTTGGAAAAAACAAGAGAGATGAAATAACCTAAAACATAATTCACTGAGACTTCATGGGAAACATGTTTATTGTACAGTTTAAGCTTGTTAACTTGGAAGAGAGAGATTTTAAATAATAGCTACATTATTTTATCTAAAATAAAAACAGAAGTGGCAGCTATCTTTGGCAATGCCTTTTTATCAGGCATTTTTATCAAAAATATGCAGCCTTTTTATCAAAAGGAGACTCTTTTGACATTGTCTGTGTAGTACAAGAGCAACTTATTAATTATTAGATATCCAAATACACCAGCCAGAGATGACAGACTCAGAGTGGCAGCGCTTTGCTTTTCCAAATGAGGTACAGTTATAAAGCAGGCAGGAAACACAGAGAACAATAGGTCTAGTCCCATTTTCATTTTGTCTTTTTATAGAGATCTTGAAGGAAGTGAAATAGCTCTGTTTCCTCACATCTGACCTGTGAGAAAAATAGCCTGGCTAGTCAGTTGTTAGCTTGGGAACGCGGATTAATTATATTTCCCAGTACTGAAATAAAGGATGTGTATTCCTTAGAAAGTAAGTGAATGAAAAAGGATCTACACTTCTACTGGTGAAATATTAAACATACCACCTTCTGTTTGCCTCTGTGATGGAAACACATAGACAGGGCAGTTGAAGCAGTAGTGACAAATTAATTGTCACACTGTCTTAATTAGTGACTATTTACTATTGTAAGAAGCTATTAATACTGAGATTATTTGTGCCTTTTCTTAGGGGGATCATTAGTTAATCAATAAAACTGGGTCATTGATATGCCTTTGGTACTTCAGTTACTTTGCATTACCAGTTATGTATCTCTCAACCCACAACTGTGACCCAGCAGTTTTTACTGCTTTTGCATGTCTCTAGCTATTTAAAGTTAAATGTCATCTCCAAGCCAGTTACTGCAGCTCTCTCTATGGCAGTGCTCATCCAAAGGCAAGGCCCTTACCTTCTGAAAGTCCTCACCGTCTCATCCCTCTTCTTTACTACAGAAAGATAATTACATTATTACAAAATTAGGTACCTAACTTAAATCAGACACTGTACGTTTAGGTAGCTAAAATTTGGCAAGATGAATATGTGCACTGGCTATAAAACTTAAAAGCCTGTTTGAAAACTACAAATCTTTCGCTTCCCACCCCAAACCTTGGAGACCGCCCTGGGGTTTATGCTTCTCAAATGCCTGTTGACTTTTTGGGAGCTTGCTGAAGGAACGCGTGGCGCTCTCGCCACAGCTCACAGGATCCTGTTCTGCAGCACCTGCAACGGAGCAACTTTCGGTGGCCGATGCAGATCACAGGCAGCGTTAGCTGTTTCAAAGAGAGCGCTTCATGGTCGCTCCGTGTTCTGAAAGATGTGAGGAGAAAACTCCATGGAGGACAGTGGGAACCTTCTAAAGGAGGAGAGCACCAGGGGCACAACCCTCCCTTTTAAGGAGAAGCCAGAGGCGAGTCTCTAACTGCCTTGTCCCTTCAGCTCTCCTCTTTCCTCTGCTTCTCCTGGCAGGTGAATAACAGCTCAGCAGGAGGGGAATGGGAAAGTTGGCTCGGGGCAGTCCCTGGCTCTGCATCTCCTCCTAGTGCTGGAGAGAATCCATCCTCTGCTTGATTCAGTGCTCAGCTCCCTGCTGTAGAGGGAGTGGGGATTTTGGTGTACGGTTTCTTCCAGCCATAGGAGCTCTGTGAACTGTACTCTCTTGGGCCCAGGTATGTCATTGTGTTAGATGACCAAGAATGAGTTAACTTATCTGTTGGATTTTGTTTTGTTCTGTTCTGCTTTGTTTTCCCTCCATTTTAAGATCTCACCTTTCCTTAACATACCTGGGAGGGAGATGCCTAGGAGGACTTACTCTATAACCCATCCCAAACACTGTACATGTGCCCACATGTACTTTTCCTTTTTGATATAAATACATACTGTGCTTAAATAGTTGGCAAGTTGCTCATGCTACACTGTCTTTACTTAGTCTGTGATGTAATTGTCTAAAGAAAAAATAGCACTGCCTTTTTTCTCTCCTTTTTCCTGATAGCACTGCACTCACATGCATTTATGTTTTCTAGAGCTGAAATAGTCTCAGACATAATTTGTAGAATCATCAGTGAAACCTTATAGATTCTGTCAAATTTACTGACCATCAGAAGCACACCATTATGTGTGACTATCACATAATCTAGTATTATTTTATATGCTTTCCCTAAAGTCAAATAAACTTTTTAAAGAGGGTAAAAGCCTGTTTTCTAATAGTGGAAGGATATTGAAGCTAGCCTAAATTTGCATTAGAAGGATTTGGATTCAGAGGAAATCCATTGGGAAGTTTCTCTAACGGTCTACAAAGAAAACTTGTCTCATGCAAGACAGCTTTTGTGTTTTCCTTCTATAAACATATGAGAAGTGAGATTCATTTGTCCTATTCATTTTTGTGACAACACATTTTTAGAATAATACCAATGCCACAATGACTTGAGAGGCTTATTATTTCTATACTTAACTAAATCAGCATGTAACACAATTAGGTCAGCTACTGAAACTCGAGAAGATAGACAGTTTCACTCAATTTTCTAAACTGCGTTTTAAATCTAAGCTTTTCTATTTTTCTTCTGTATTTATTAGATCTAAATCTAGTCACTAGACACACCAGAGACGCTTGGACAAAGCTTCCTTGAAGAAAAAAGAAAAAGGTGAGACTTAAACACAGCAGTTTTGGATTCACAATTGCAATTAACTTCACAGATGGAAAGTTTACAAAATTCCATAAAACTAATTTTTCCAAAAAACGATGAAGGAAAAAACTGGCACGTCATTTATAATCAAGTAGCAAGGTATGTTCAACAGCGTGAATTTGATCTGCATCCCTAGGAGCTAAGTGTCTACTACCCGAAATCAACTTACAGTTTGACCTTCTGCACCTTGGCAGAAAATTTTCATAGAATATCAGGCCTGTGGGCAGCTGAATTTGGAATCTTATCCTTTTCTGTGCTGCGGCTTCCAACAGCATGAAATCAAATGAATTAGGATCAAAACACTTGCAGCAACAACACCCATGGAATTAGTAAATTCAATCAGTTAAGTATTTGCACCTCACGTCAGATCTGGCCTCGCAGCTTGGAGACAGAATTCTTAAAAGGCAGTCTGTGTAAAATTTTGACCCTACAGAGGTATTTCCTTATAAGCAGGAACCAGTAACATGCTCCTGTACCCGACTTCAAAACTAATGCAGTTTCAAAGATTATCAGCTTCAAATGATCTACTATCTTGCACCTTTAAGCACAACTTTTGAACTGGAAACCTAGGATGCAGACTATCAAAATTAAACTTGAGAAAAAGTTTTAGTGGTTTATTTCTGAAAGTGGTGCTCCTCCTCATCATTATTGCAGTAAATGATTATTGGCTCCTATTACTTCAGTGACAGAGGAAATTTTCTTGTGCTTTTTCCCAATCATAACCTTCTCGGATTTCTCTGAACGAAGTTTCCAGGGCCAGCAGGAGGTATTGACATTTCACTAAAAAAAGAGACGTAATGATTTTTGCCATAACAAGACTTTGTCTGTTAAATAAATGCATCCTGACAAATGTCAATCCACAGTTCTATTTCCATAAAATTTTCCTTCAGGAAAAGATTTGATGTACTTCTGTCACGAGTCATTATTAATGCTTGAACTTTAGGAAGGAAATTTATATGAAGCTAATAAATAAAGATATTACACCCAGAGCAGTATTTGAAGTAGATGTGAATAGTAATTCTGTATTAATGTAACTGTCATCTTTTGTTACTACTGGTTGACAACTTTATGCAAAGGCAGTTTTGTTGGTTTCCTGGAAAAGTTCCTGAAGTGTCAGTTAGTGTATGTGTATGGAGGGAGGGAGCGGAGAGGGAAGGCGATTTTTTTTCTGGATACAGGCAAGACATTTGGGCAGAGGGACTGGCACGTCAGCCATAAAGCTGCTACGTGTTCATCCAGAGATGCGCTGCCATTCCTCACTCCAACAGATTTCTCACACAAGCAATCTGAAAATGCCATTAGTCGTCCTGTTTCTCTCAAATATTCAGCTGTTAAAGCAAGGAATACCATAAAACACATTAAATGCAACCAGCTATTTAAGTGTTTTTTCTTTTTGTCTCCCAAAACTTTCTGATACTCCGCTGTCTCCACACGTGGCTGTACGTACCCTTCACTTCACAACTCCTTGTGTAAAAAAGCATCACCCAGGCTCAAAATATACTCCCTGCTGATTCTGACCTTGTGCATATTTAGAGAGGTTTTAAGTTCAGTTTTACAAGGGTCATGTGGCCCTGATCAGACATGTTAGGTCACCCTTTAGTTCTCTTTAAAGTTCTTGATGTGTGACTAACATGATGGGCCCAGTCTTTCACCCTGTGCTGAGAGCAGAATATTTCTGTCATTTCACACATACGCTTAGATTGCGCTAGGTGAAGATCAAGTTGTTTCAGCAATTTCCATCAAGATTTTAAGGACTCCTTTTCTGTTCAAGTGCAGTAAAGATCTACACGCTTAAATTAAATAGAAGAGGTTTTACATTGTTTGAAGCATCTAGGGGATTGTAAGAAGAGTAGAGTTGCCCTGAGGTAATTTCTGAAACAAGACACAAAGAGACACAGGTGAATAACAGCCTAAGTGAATCACTCCATCTAACTCAATGGATGTATTCATTTCAAGTGCCAAGGCTGTCAGCAGTTGCTCTGTATTTACAGTGTCTCTTGTTCTAAGGCTGGCCAGTCATGTTTGCTTTTACACTAAAAATAAATAAAAGTATTTTGTTAGGGTACTTTTCCAGCTCACTGAAAGAGAGAAAAAAAAAAGAAAAAAAAAAGGGGAGAAAAAGAAAAAAATGTGGATTTTTTTGTGTTTTTGTTTGTTTGTTTGTTTTTTTTCCACTTACAAGAAAAGTTAGAAGCAACCCTGTGCTGTTTTCCTGGCTGCCTGGTGTGTCCCAAATAATAGTGTTTTATTCAGCCATACTGGCTGAATATTGTTTACTTCCCTCAGATTCCTGTGACACCACTGACTTGCTGCCCTGCTGACTTTCTTATTGCAGCCAGCGACCCTGTCGTGCTCCAAGAAAAGGTGTCTCACTTTTCCTGTGGTGTTACAAAGGCCACAGGAGATAGGAAAACAGAAGATCTGCCATCAGTTGAAATCTTTAAATCATGCAGAGATACTTTTGAGCCTTGTTTTGAGCTGGGCTGAAGTTGCTTTGCTGCTTCCTGATGAATCCCAAGCGGGAGGCAGGGCACCTAGACGTGCTGAGAGGCGACTCCTGGGAGGCCAGTGCATGGCAGGTGGTGGGACGGGGTCCCACAAAACACTCACGCTCCTGCTCGAATCCCTCCACATGTGGGGAAAGGCAGGACAATCTGCGGCACCTGCAGCAGCAACTAAACTCCTGCAAAATCGAAAACACTGTCAAAACGTACTGAAAGAACAAGCAGGGCCTGGATTAGATAAGAAGCTAGACGAGATGCTCTCTTCCACCACAAAACTCTGCAAATTGATACTCACAGTGTCAATTCTAGTGTTGTTTTAGCTAGTAGGAATCTCCACAGAAAACTTTGTGATACGTGTGGGTGCGCATGAGTGCTTGCCCACCCACAGGCACACATGATGAAACAAAGCATAATATTGTGCAAAATAAGAACAGGCGTAGTTTATCATATTATCAGTATAATAATAGCAGAGCAAGAATACTTAGCTGATGTATGTTGGAAAACAGAAAAAAGAATGACCAATGACTTGCAAAAGGCCTTGCAAAATTCTTCTGCCTGCTCTTTTCAGGTGTGCTGCAGGCCTGGCTGGAGAAAACTGCCCCAGCAACTTGGTTTGCACGTTTCCTGTAAACACCAGAGGCCTTTCCAAAGCTAATCTCTCAGGGGATAAGGAGATGGGCTCCAGTCTGAATCAGTAAGAGGCTGAAAGGCAGGAGGGGACGAAAGGATAAAGCCAACTGGGGGGTTCCACAAAGGGGAGAGGCTACGAGAGGGCGCTTAGGAGGATCTGTGTGGGGACTTGTGTTATTCCAATATCATCACTGACATGGGAAAAAAGGTGACAAAGACTGAATGATTCTATTTCAGATTATCAGAGACTCTCCTTACACTTGGTATTCGCAGAGGAAAATAGCAGATGGTGCAGAAAAATGCAAAATAACGTACTGGGAAAAAAATAATCCTAACTATATATAACAGAACAGTGAATGCCAACTACTTAGGAGGTTTTGAAATCAATGTAGACAGTGCTCAGCAGTTCTCAAAAAGGCAAGTAGAATATTCAGAATTATTAGGAGTGAAAACAAAACAGAAAACATCATGATGCAATTGTATATGCTATACCTGTGTGCTGAATAATGCTAACTAATTCAGCCACAGAAAATAACCTGGGACAATTTGAAAAATTACAAAGAACAATAAAAAGGAGGATCAACAACACAGACTAGCATTCATCTTATGAGAGATTAAATAAAAACAGGGCTCTTTAGATTATCAAAGAGATGTGTGGCTGGAGCACTACAGTCATGGGCATCATGGACAATGGTGGAGGCAGACGCAGGATACAGGAAAAAGGAAACACTTCATGAATGCTCAGGAAAACAACACTAAAAATTAACAAAACTACTTTTTTACATATAGCTCCATAAATTTATTATGCAACTGAAGACATCAAGACATGGAAGCAGGTTATAGAAGGAACTAGACAAATTCACAGACGAATGCCCATTTGTTACTTTCCAGTGCTATGATTTGGGTGCAATTTCCTAGGAAGTCCAATAAGTGCCAGCAGGAATCTCTCCTTGGTTATTAGGGAAAGCCTGGGGATCAACTGTTAGTTTCCCTGTTTATTACACTGTTCCTCCAAAGGCCTACTCTTAAGTGCTGGAGGCATAATATTGGGTTATATGGTTGTTTGATTGCATCCAATATGCCTGCTTTTGTGTTCTCCACCCACATTTTTAAATCTTGTGTTGCATAATTCCTCTTTTTTTTTGTAAACTAATTAATTGTAAAACTAATCATAAAACTGTATTTGGAGGAGATGGTAGCAGTATGAAATATTAGTGATGGTCAAATTAAAACAGTCCTTTCAAGATGGAACTTCCTTACTTGGAAAACACAAATGCAATAAGGAGAATTTAAATCATCATCACCATTAAATTATGATTCTGAAGATGACCTACTAAACATGTGAGCAATGTGCTCCTTATCCATCTTGTGTGCTCCTGGGTCCTATTTAGTTCTATTTAAATCAAACAAACAAAAACTCCCCCAGAAAACTAGAACAGAACAAGAACAGAAAATCACCATCTCTTTTTTTCACATTTGCTGCCTCTGTAATGATGTAATCACCATCTACCCCTCACGCTGCCTGGCCTGTTTGCGCCAATTGTCATGGCAACAGATGCTTTTGATTACAGATTTACCTAGAATTATCTTAGCATTACACGACAAGGAAGGGCCAGGAAAAAGACAGTACTGCCAGCACGCTGACGTGCTGCGTTTAGGTCATCTTCTGATGTGCTCCCAGGGAGAGCAGTACTTGGATATATCACACTGTATCTTTTCAAGAAATAGAATTTTTAAAATGCTTTTGAATTCCTCAAGGCTTAAGTGTTTCATTACAGATCTTTGTTTCTCCTTCTCATAGGTATTATAGTTGATATGCTTGTTATACATTATGACTATGATTCAAAACAGACGTTGAAAACATCTCTAGCATAGATTTCATAATAATAGTAATACTTTGGGCCCCAAAAGTCCCAAACTATTACTCCATCCAACAGAAATCATCTGTAATAACCATTACCCCAAATGAAGGACTACATTAATTGTGCAGACGAAATGCTGCTCTGATG
>JAUBOD010000363.1:910536-931169 GCA_032353885.1 Nothura maculosa | reverse complement strand
GGCGGGTTTGCTGGCCCCACGCCAGCCCCACTCGCTGCTGCGCTCCCCTTTCCAGACCGGAGCGGGTGAGTGCGCTCAGCTGTGCCTCACAGTGCCGCTGAGGCTGGATGTTTGCATGTGGGGTGACAGCAGAGGGTTCTGTGTCCCGATAACCACGGTTATTTCTTCCTCTGCCTCTGCTGTCCAGAGGGCCTGAGTCACTGCCTGGCTTCACCGCACAGACCCTGAGAGGCCGAGTGCCTTGCGTGTTTTGGGAAGTGTGGGCTCCAGCTTGCCTCATCCCTGGGCACGTCCACCACAGCTCCATAGGCACTGAAGAAGCTTCAGGCTCGAGAACCTACTAAACCTAATAAAGAAGCCAGGTCCTAGTAAACCGAAGTGGAGCCAAGAAGGGAGTGTGAAGAAACCCTTATGCCTCGTTTGAATTTATCCTCTTAGCAATGCTAATAAATGTATCCGTAGCTTCTGGGAACACTGTGTAGCAAAAAAAGAGAGAAACTTGGCGCTGAAGCAAACGTGTGACGCCCATGTGACGACCACAGCAGACTCCGGCTGTGTGCTGCCACAGGGAGTTAAGATTGATTTTTTTAATTTTGCTCTGTTTCTGGAAGCAGAAGAGGAGCCGTGTACCCAGAACAGTGTATATCCAAAGACTTGTACTAAGTGCAATGTATAACAAATCCAGTGGCACTTGAGTTGTATAGGTTCCTTTAGACTTCATGCTAGCTCTTATGACCTCATTTCTAAATTTGTCACGGAGAAAATCAAACGCTAACAGTGTTTCATGTGTGTGGGACTGTTCCTGTGCATCCTCGTGCCAGAGGAAATCATTGCCACAGCTAATGGCCGAGGCACAAGATGTGGTTCCTGGAGCACTTAACACTGCACTGAAAAAGCTGATTGCAGGAAGACGTGACCTATTTCTGGGAGCACTAGGACAGTCAGCAATCCACTGTGGTGGGTTCTTGACCCTATCAGCCACGGGTCTGAGGGAAATGAGCAGGTCAGCCAGGAACAACAGTGATTCCAAAAGAGCAAGTTATTCCCCTGACTGCAGTAAAATAAGAAAATAAAAAGGCATGATCCCTGACAACAGCATCAAAGAGTGGTCGATAGAGGAGTTACCTGCATATCCCAGTGCTGGGGAGTTAGTTAATGCAGTCTCTTGCCTACTTAAGATCTCTGAGCACAGTGGAACCCAGGAGCAGGTTTGATGAGGCCCAGGGGAATGTAGCTGGTGCAGTCTAAGCTGTTACTACTGTAGATCTTCAGCAGGAAGATGTTATTTTTGCTCATTTCTCACCTGCTGCCCAGTCCTCTCCTGGAGGTGCTCGTGCTGCTTTAAGGGACCTCTGTTGGTGACAGCAGTGCCCTCCTGCAGTTTGTATCTGTGTAAAGCTGCTTGCCTTTACCTAGATTCTTTGTCACAAAAAAAAAAGAAAAAAAGAAAAAAAAAACTTGAATGAAAGAAAAGTAAGACTGGCAGGAAATTCTCACATATTGATTATGTTACAGATGATATAGGAGTTTTTACTTAAAAATAGCTGAATATTTCAGAGACAGGTAGAGATTCTCTTCTACTCCAGCAGCACAAAGTAGCTGCTAAGCAAGTTTAAACTGTTGCAGAAGCATCACAGCCTGAACCAACGAATGACACAGGACTGGCCTTATGGCTCTACGTCAAAACGTAGAAAAAAAAAGACCAGCATCTTTGAATAATCCCTACCTACTATAAAAGACCAGTTGTGAAGATTTGGTCTGCACAGTGCAGCATAATTCACATTTGGGATTGGCTGAAAATCCTTTATCTAACAATGTCAACAATTGTTGAACAGGGATCGTGGTCTCAAGGATTTAAGACATGAACAACAAACACCTTCCCTCTGACACCAAACTTACACATTTTGGAAGCAGACAAATTCAGTAATGTTTACAAAAGCATCATGTCCTTCTCAGGCATGTGTGAGACTTCTGCTCCATAATGCATCTTATTCATCTTTATGTGGTGCTGCCTAAGTAGGTAATCGATCCTGAACTCACTCAGCAAAGGGTGGAACGCAATATGAACAAGTAATTTGAAGGAAAATGAATTCCTGGACCAAAAATATGTTTCAATGCTCTGAGAGCTGCTTGGAACAACTTGTGATCTGGCTAGGTTGAAGAATATGAACTTGATGACCCAATAACGTATCTAAGCCCGAATACCTCTTACTACAAAAGTTAGAATGGCATACTTTGTTTTGCGCCACGAATGACAGCAGTATATGCCAGAAGTACTAGATTTTTTCTTTCTTTTCATTTTTTTCTGCTTTTCTACAAACAAGTAGTAAAGAGTCAAGTTTATTTTTTTTTAAGGAAAATAGGCCGTTAAGCTTGTGGTAAGGATGCACCTGCCCCCTTTCATGCTTGCTAATATGTATCACAAAAAAGGGGAGGACAAAACAGGTACTAAGTGCTATCAAATAGGTGTAGACAGAATCAAATCCCACCAAACCCATCAAATGTGTTAATGATACTCATGACACTGAAAAACAAAGGTATGCCTTTGCTCAGTGAACAAATACCATAGCAATTTAGATCTCCTGAAGATTAAAAGCAAGATATTTTCAACATTGTGATTATATTCTCAAATAAAATTGATGGCAGATTGAAGAGAAGCTCCAGAACAATGATTTCAAATACTTTGAATTTCAATGTTTTTAAGTATTCCTCTAGAAAGAAAAGCATGAGTTAGTTAAGGATCACCGCAGAGTGGTATTTTTTTAGAAAACTGGTGTATTTAAGATCCAGTTACATAAACTACTTTTGGGGAATTGTGCTAATAAAGCTTTCCTGAGGGTGGCAGTTCAGTTTAGTTCTACTGTTCAGAGTACCACTTCAGTCACAAACACAGTATAGCTGTATATTAAAGCAGCTGGAGATAATCTCTGTGCAGGTATGTTGATTAAAGCTCCAGAAGCAACAGTATCTTACGGTGTAGCATAGGCGTCATTGCAGATTATGCTTATCTCTGCCAGGGCACCAAAGTGGTTCTGAGAGGTTAAATTCCTGGAGAGGGAGCAGTGTGATCTACAAGCATCCTGCAGTATCTCATCAGGTGCAATTCAGGTTAAACTTCCTTTCTATGAAATGCCTAGAGTCAGGCCTGACCATCTTCCAGCACAGCGTTTTCACAAATCTAGCAGCATTATGTTCATGGCCTTGCTGCTTATTCTAGCACAAACATAGCAATTCGAATGACACTGAAAGTCCATTTTGCTGTCCTTAAAACTGTTATCCAGAGAAAACAATAATATGTACCAAGTATTTATGTATGCATATAATGCATCCACGTCGATACAACATGTACCCATAACCTGACAATTTTCCCAGTGAGGAAATGCTCGGTAAATGGCGTGTTTGAATAGGAATGTAATGAGCTGCATTTAGCAGCTCTATATAAGTCTACTAATTGCCACGAAAGATCCGTTAGGAAGAACTGAGCATTCATACCTTGAAGATTTAGGCCTTATGTGAAGCTTTGATGCAAGTTGATAGGTAAGTGCCTGATCTTTATATTAGTCAAGGGGCCATGGTCTATCTCCACAGGTAATGTTATAAAAAGCTTCCTTTATAAAGTTGCATTTTGGAATACATTATGATTACTTGAAAACCAGCTTTCAGTTTTCATGGAAAAAAAGTCATAAAGGCAAAAAAACAATTTTTAAAGACCCTCAGTACTGCAGGAGCTCAGCTCTGCATTGCAGCAGACAGAAGACCAGATCCAAACATGGCTATGACTTCATTATAGGGAGCTTCAGTGGCATTTAGGTACTTAAATTCAGGTAGGTACTTCAGTGTTGTGAACTACTGCTACTACATGAGTAGCTTGATTCCAAACTACTGAGGTAGCTCTAAGACATCTAAGTCATAAGTGAAATGTGTTTGGAAACTTAACATCATATGATCCTCTATACGCCCTATGCCCAAAGGCATTGCCATCTAGGTTGTGCTGAACATCAAAGCTCCCATCTCAGTCTTAGATTCACATGAGATCAGCACATGGTCATGTCTGAATTCCCTCTGGATCTGTGCTGGGAAGCATAGACACTTAGTAGCTCTAACCCTGTACAAAAAAAGCCTGTGATTTTCCTCAAAAGGGGCCGCCAAGAGGCCTTCTACTGTCCAGACTTGGTGGAAATGTGCGGGGAGACTGGGAAGCTGGAGCGGGTGCGCGCAGCCTGCTCTTTGCCACAGTCTCCCCACGCTCACCACCACATGCACCCGAGCTCCTTCCTGCAAAACACACCAGCGGGCAAAGAGAAATCCCGCCGCGAATCGCTGGGCCCCGTGTTCTTCGGGAGGCCGCTCCGCGCTTCTGCGTCCACAACATGGCAGCCAAGCAACCACCCAAGCTGCAGCAGGGCCAAGGGCGACACCCCCTCACCCGTGCCTTGCTTTACATGACACAAGACAATGTATACTGTATGAACTTAGGTTTATATTGCATTACATTTAAAGGAGCCCAGCTGGCCAGAGAGAGAGCCGGGCACCACAGCAGGGAAACTTCTCAGAACTGTTCTCTTCCCTATAAACACACTTGACAGTTTGCAGCACATGAGCTTGGTTGCCTGTCACATACCTTATGTAGCGAGAAAATGAGTCTCTAATCATGCTTGGGACCCCATACAGAGACGTGTGCCCTAATAAAGGTCTTTATCGTTATTTACTGAACACATCTAGTTCTAAAACTGGAACAATATGCTGACAAGAAAATTAAGGGTTAAAAAAGGCAATACTACAATCACTTTACCATTGCTGTGTTCAATCCTGGTCCAAACATGTGTTTGTTATATTTTAAAACAGCCAGGGACAGCAGGATTTCTATGTGGATTTAAACATTAAATGTTGCCCCGTGAGGTTTGCAGCCCAAGCACTGCAAGGATGTGCTGGTGTGTGAAAGGGACCCTGCACTTCCCTAAAAGTGAAAATGAAACCCATTTATTTCAAGGGAGACAGAGGAAGTAAATGGTATAAGCAGTGCAAAACTAATGATACTGTGACTTCCTGTTTTGTTATAATCCAGAGTGCTAGTACTAATACAAATATATTTTAAAATGCTTATATTGGTCATCTCCCCTTTAAATGAAGAAAGAAATCTCACCAAAACTGTCTAGAAAAATAGACTTTAGCCACCTCTGGCAAGCTCCCAAGTCTTATGATACTTGGTTAAGTCGACGAAACAAAACTAATCATTTTTCTTTATTAGCTAGGGAGGAAGGCTATAATCTTGGCCAGTTAATGATGTCTTGAGGGTAAGAAGCAGACAGCTGGTACTTTATCTATTTATAATCATTTTTAAAATGGCAGTGCCATCCCTTCCCTCCCACTCTACCTCTCCCACACACACTCAGCATTTTATGAGTCAGGCTGTGAAAATATCTAGTCGTTGATGTAAAGATGAGGTTTTGGAAAGTTTTTTAGTGAAGAATGCTTGAGGGTCTTCTTCTTTGCCTTTTTTTTTCCTGGCTGTGAACAGATCATATTTCCAAGCTGCTGTCTACAGTGGGAGGAAAAGTTTTTTCTTCATTAAAAATGCTATAGCTATAATTAACACTATAATTAAGATGAGGCTATAGGAAAAAATGTATTTTTCCATCAAATTTGTAAGGATTTCACTGCCTTTCATGGGACATTTATCTTTGTAAGTGATTATATGAAAACAATGTCTGTAGTCATGCCTATAGAAGGAAAGGGGCAATTAGTGCAAAATTACAGATATCATCACTGTGCTCACTATTTATGAGTGTTTCTATGCCTGGCCCAGGCAGTCTAAGCCACTCGAGCATCTGATCTGCCACCTGATCCGACGGCATCAGGACCAACAGTAGTTAGTGTCAGTGATTAGATCATCCCTTCTCAGTTGTCTGCAGCACTGGGCAGGTCCCTGGTGCCTTCCCACCACCTATGGCTTGGACCTGTGGCTCTCCAGGCCCAAAGGTTTGACTATGTTCACTCTTGTTGGAGGAAGCAAAGTGTGAGTTTATATCTCTATACAGTCTGGTGTATAGGCATGTCTCCTCTATTTTTCTTGGTTTAGTTTCTAGAGTAGACATTTATACTAAACAGAATTCCATCTCTCTTTCTCTTTTTGTACCATATGGCATAAATATGAGTATCATCTAAATTTTCATTTAGTAGCTCCTTAAATACACTTCCTGTCAGAGTTTATTTCTCAAATACAGTATTTTTTTATCCATGTAAGAGCTGCTTTCAAATCTTCAATTTGTTTCTTCTAACAAACTGCTAAACTACTACCTGAATCACCTCCACACTGAAGTCATTTAACTTACCCATGGGTATAGGAAGAAAAAATGGGGAAATACTTTCTGTTATTACTCAAGTGGTCTGTCAAAAAACTTAGGTGTTTCACGTACTTAAAGAGGAGTTTAAAAAAATATCCCAAGGGGAATTTTGCTAACTGCAAATTTTCTATTACGGAAAAATTATATCTTATCACATAGAGTTAGGATATTAATAGGTATATAATCCTACTGGGTATTGTGTCTTGTTTTTTTAAATCACTATTTTTATAAAGAATCTGTCTTTTCTGTTCTTTCAGAGCTGCCAAATACTCTAATGGTAGCCTGTATGATATTGACCCTCATAGGGTTTTTTTTCACTGTCATGTCTAAACTGTGAACTCAGTGACAATGAAATAGGAAGAGGGAACTTGGTTATGATCAGGGAGGAAGGGTGTTGTAGAGGCAGGGATAGGACTATTTTTTTTTGTAATATTCACTAGTTTTATCCCCAAAGACATGCTTTCCCTTGCCATCTCCTCCCCCTAATCTTTGCATAAGTTTCATTTCCTCTACAGTACATCACATGAAGCAAGGAGCCTCATTACCTCCAGATCTTGCCTCATTTTCTTACTGTTGGTCTCACCATGTGACAAGATCCCTGTGAAAAAGAGAGAACATTTAATCAAAGCTTATCGCCTGTTGCACATAGGCAAGGAACTTAATTAAGGCTTCATGGGAGGTGTTATTTAGAACTGCGAGTGCTTAGCCTTAGGCTAAAGTGTATTATTTAAGTGGTGTATGTATGAACATACATATGATGCAGAGTTGCAGAGATGCAGAGATACATACGTACTGATAAACATGCACACACACATACACACATAAAGATGCATATTAATGTATATGTACTTCCTGAGGAAGTGGAACTTGTGATTTCCTCTCTCTCTCTCTCTCTCTCTCTCTCTCTCTCTCTCTTTCTCTCCTTCAGTTTTTCTCTTGCACACTTTAAATATCCTAACTGATTTCAACCAGATCTGACAGAGCAGTAGAAGTTTTGGAGACATTACATTCCTACAAGTTTTGCAAAAACTGTGGCTTGTGTTAAGAAGACAGGTACTTTTTCAGTGACCGTGCCACTGCTAAAGCATTGAGTGGAGCTCTTTCTTTTCCTTTGCATTCCCAGTGCTTTCTCCTTGGGGAGTCACGTGTGAGGAAGATGGAGAGGCAGAGGTTTGTTCTGGATCCATACAGAAGTTGTTCCTGGTAGCACACTTAGTCCTCTCGTGCTGGCACGTGCATGAGCGCAGCCCTTGGGAAGGTCTTTGCTCAATTATTTTGGCAATTAGTCTTGGCTCAATTAGTCTTTGCTCAATTAGTCTTGGCAGTGCTAATGCAAATGGCAGAAGGATGATAGCAATCTGAAAAATGGTATTTGTCCTCCAAACTTGGATTGACATCCACTGAAGAACATTTGTCACCACTTTTGAACTCACAAAGGTTTGCTGCAAGGCAAGAGTATAATTTATTTCCTCCAGAAAAATCATGTATCCTCTACATTAGCAAATATTAATCAATCTAATCCTATAACTCCTTACAACTTGCACAGGCAAATCTAGTTTGCTGTCTCATATCGTCTTTACTGCTGAACCAAGATATGGCAAAAGCCAAGAAACTTGGTGAGAAAAGAGTAAATTCTGGTATGTTTAGAAGTGCTTTGGTTCTGTTCTCTGTGGATAAACTATGGTTTTTAGAAATGAGTGGCTGAGCATAACCAATTGACAATTCCTTTTTTTTCCCTGAATTCCATTCAAGGTTTTCCTTTCTTAAATTATTTGGCAGCACATTGCTAGGTCTCACACAGTGCAGTTCTAGGATAAATAACATGTAAACGGGATGCAAGCTGTGCTTTCCCTCCAGTCCTCAGGGCTGTCTGTGAGCAAGGTTAGAGGACATGTTAGTAAAGATGATAATGTTTGGCTATTTCCTAGCTCATATTGCTAGCATGAGCAAATCTGCTATGCTTTCATTTTTTTCACTTCCATTTTATGTAACTTCCACAATTTTGTGGGCGCCTTTCATTTTGCCATCTTTTCCTGCTTATTATAGCCTAGCAAGCCTTCTTGTGGAAGCAAGAAATTGTCACTCCAACTTCTTTCTCCTTACAGAACAAAGCATTTATTCTCCATGACTTTATACCTCACAAAAATGTAAAATGATAGACAATTATTACTTGATGAGAAAAGGTGTTTTATACTCAGTTTGCACAACAGCAGGTGATCACACCAAGTGCAACTGCTATACAATTAGACTCAGTATTTCTAAATACACGCAGAGCGAGAAAGGGTAAGTTTTACTGGAAGTTTTCCAGTAGAAAGTGTTTGATCTTACGGCTTGTGCTTGGGTATTTGTTGAATATGTCTCAATCAGAGCTGTAGGACTGAGCTTAGTGCACCCAAGGTGTTTTGAATCTTTCAAGACCCTGTCTTTTTCTCCATTTCCAGACCTGACAGTTTCAAATCATCACATTCCACTGTAGCTGAAGTGATTTATATGTTTTAGCTGCGCGGCAAGCTTCAGTCTTCTAACCTGGAACTCTCTCTGCAAGATATTAATGTTCCCCAATGGCTTAAAATTACTTCACACACTGTAAAAGAAGCTATATGACTAACATTCTTAAAAGCTCCTATGTTTGGCAGAGACTTACATTTAAATCCTGGGCATGTAGAAAGCCAGATTCATAGAACAATATATATTATTTTGTATTGAAAAGGTATTTTACACACTTTTGCTCTATCCTCCAGCTAAACATGCTAAGGTCTGTAAAATTACTCCCTGCCAAGTAAGTTTTAGTAAAAGTCAGGAACCCTGGTAGAATTTTTTTGACATAAATGCAAACACTGCCTCTATTATATTATGCTTAGCTAGGCTATATACTGTCTCTGTTTCTCACTACTCCTTTTTTCTCTCCTTTTTTTTTCTCCCTGAGTGGTGTAGAATTGCACGTTCAGCATGGGACATTGTTTATACAGACAAGGGGGTGGATCAGACACGGCACAAAGCAGATCCAAAGCTGCATTCAGGGATTAAAGTAAATTCCATGGATTTCTGCCTCCTCCTGCCTTTCTACAACCTGGTAAAAAGAGGGAGCATACAGTAAGAGCATAGGAGACTGGATCAGCAGGTGTTGGTGTGTTAGTTGGAAGCAGCTGGACCTTTGAGATTTGTTGCCAACAGCTATAAAGTTATTTGCACAGGTGGAGTAAGAATTGTCCAGTGTGGACATTTTCCCATTTTTTTCTCTCTCTCTTTCCCTATTTATTTATTTATTTATTTAAATACAGGACGGAGTGTCCTTTTACCTCCTAGGGAGAAAGCAGGAAAGGTACTTGCCTTCCCTAACCATCTGAAACCCACTGAAAAAACAAAGTCCTTCATTTCCTCCTTGCACTTGCAAGCACTAAAACTGTCGCTTCCATCCTTGTGCACGTGATCACCACTTCTGCTTGGGCTGGGTCTGTCTGAGTCTGACAAACCCCTTGAGCCGGGTTCAAATCCTTGTCTCTTCCTCCTGTGCCCTTGCTCGATCCCACATTTGTTTTCTTGTATAGCTCGAGTATCCTGTGATACATATAACCTTGGAACTCCACTTAGGGCGATCTTTTGTTGCTGCTACTAAGACAGTAATTTCGGCCTCTGAACCCTTTTCTTTTCTTCCAGAGTCCTAATTCAATATCTTCCTTGAGACTAGTCTCTTGACACTGGCTCAGCAGAGTCTTGCCTTTGAGCTAGTAATTCAGAGATCTGCTCCTTGATATGACTTCTCCAAACACAAAATCTGTGTTTGCCTTATCCCATCACACGGAGGCTAAATCTGCTATCAGCACATTGCTGCCTCATAGCTACAGTCAATCACACTCAACAGGTACAACAGGAGGCTGATACTCAGTTTTAAGAGTTAAGCCTTTTTGATTGAAAGATCCCCTTCTAAGTATGAGGTCAGGCTAGAGGATTTCAGCACTGAGCCCCAGGGAGCAAATGGGCTAAACCTGATAGTTCTTCTGTAGCACAGAGAATTACTGATGTTTTAGTAAGGTAAATCAATTTTCGCCTCCCCTCAGAGAGCTAGGTTTGGCCAAACATCTTGATATTTCTGTTAAGTTTACTGTTTATTTTTATTTCCTTTTTAATATATTTTCTTTCTTCTTTCTGTTACAAGAGGAAAGTGCTCTAAGCAGGGCAAAACATGCTTGCCCACTGCAAGAACTACAGGCCTACAGGTGGGTCTACGAGCTATACACATACGTAGGATAAATTATTCTATAATAATGGGAGTAAGAACTTTGTCTTGGTCTGCCTTCCCTTTGGAAAGGACAATCACCACAGGGACCACTGAAGCATCTACTGCAATGCCTCTGAGTTTAAGGAAAGGCTATTTTCTGAGTTTTATTTCCTAAGGAGAAGTTTCTAATCTGAAGCCTTTTATGTCTGCACACATACAAAATGTCAAAATTGAATTGGAAATGAAACATTATCTGGTCTTCGAGAGTTGCTGCTGAACTTTTGGGACTTGATATTTTGGTTTTATAGAAGCCACAAACCCAAAAAACTACTCTATTGGGGATGAAGGGCTAGAAGGGGTAGCTTGAGTAGTCAAATGTAGACTCCCAAGGACAGAGAGAACAGCTGTTTTACCTACAAACCTTTGCAGAGCATCCACACAGCCTTGGTCTGCAACCCCACCCATTCCTCTCAACACTTGTAACAAGCAAAATCCACTTTACCAAAAGCCAAAAGCTACAAAGAGCAACATGTTCTCTGCAAACAGTGTGGCTTTGCAGGGTCGTGCTCACTATCACAGTCTGTGGGACAACAGGCCATGTTCCCTGCCACCTTTCTCTGCTATGGAGGAGCTGGACCAAGACCTGAGCTCCTGATCCCATGGGAAATGGTTTTTGTTGTTTGAGAGAAGCAGAGTGAAAGTCTGCAAACTTGGGAGTCTGGATTCCTGTTTCCTAGACCTGGCACTGGCCCCAGCTCTTTCTGTGATAGTTTTATGACTCGCTTTTCTTGTATGTAAGATGAGGGTAATAATATTTACCTTCTCAACAAAGTAAAATGATGATTAATTGGTCTTTGTTTTTACAGTCTTACATGAAAACTGCAACTAATTGGATGCCTGCCCACATCCCTCTGGGCAGCCCTCCTCCGGGCTGCTGCCGCCAGTGCAAGCGTGATGCCCAGCAAGAGCAGCTGGTTTCAATCCTCCCCAAACCACGGAGCTCCGGGCAGGAACGCATCTCGCTTTTCCCTTCTTCAGTCCCACACAAAGGTAGTTCTTGGGTTTTTGATGGAAGACTTAGTGCAGATAGGGTTGCTTTGAAACCATCTTGTAACTTTTTCCCAAAATCTTGGGCCAGCTCTGTGTGTATTGACGAGCATAGAGTGAAGCTAAAGGGGCTGCAAATTGGTGGCAAATTGCATTACAGGCTGTCCAGGAGTATCATGCTGTCTTTCAATGAGGGTAAAGCCTCCCATGAAGACAAATTTCAATCTAATTGTAACAATATTCTTTGAATGAGAATGAATGTTATGAAACATAACAGAAAGATTGTGATGACAACAGTATAAATCAGCAGAGCAGTTAATGAGAAACCCCTACGGGCCGTCCATGCAAACACTCCCATAGCTGGTCTTCATTCTCTAACTTCTTTTTTTTTTTCTGTTTCACAGCAGAGGATTTACAGTGCTGGACCTTACATCTACTTGACTTTTGTAATAAAATGGTGTTATATTGCATTCTAAGTTTAAACTCAGTACCTGACAGGAGAATTCTTGCTTGTGAGAGAGTAGGGAACAGCAAAACAACCCTTAGCTTTTCAAGAAACTTTGGCTATTCCCAGTGTTTCAAATACCTTCACTCTGTAACCTCTTTTGATCATATGTGTGAGATAATACTCCATAAATTCTGTATGGATTAGGATTGATAGCACTTATGGCATTCTTGCGGGTTCTCCAACCTGAACTTTTCTTTCCTATAGGATATAGGATAGGATATAGATCTGTGGGAATCCATATAGAAAAGAGAGGAAGAATCTTGTTTATCTAAATAATAGGTTGTTAACTAATCCCCTGAATTCACATGCTCACTTGTAGAAATTCAAGAATGATCACAAATTAAAAAGATTTCTCCATTTTCTTTGGTAGTTCATCCTTCCTAACAGGCACCAGATTCTTTGCTGATGGAAACTGCATACATACTACTAGTTAATCACCTTTTATTTGTACCAAGTGCATGTGTGTTTCCTGGCATGTAGCCTGTGATATACAATCAAATAGTCCTTTTGGAGTAAAAAGAAGGATTTTTACTTCTTACAGCAACAGAGGATCTCCAGCTTGTGACAGGATTGGCAAGGAGACCGAGTCTGATAGTGGTCTGCTGTGCAAAGCAGAGCTGCTGTTGGCGTTTGTATAACATCTTGGGGTTAAGTCGTTTACCACTCAGCCCTATCCTGCCCACATCAGGATGTCTGTGTGGTAAAAGTGTACTGAATTATCAGCTGACAGTGTCTGATTCGGAAAATCACCAATATCAGATGTTCAAAAAAGTGCTTGGGCCCAAAGCATTAGTCTTCGTATTAATGATATTTTTCCAGGATAAGACAGTATATTTGGCATTCCATTTGTATATAGTCTGCTTTTTGAGCCCTCACATTGAACTGAGGGCATTTTTCAGCTTTTCTCTGAAGTGTCTTTCAGTCCAGTGCTCCTTCCAGAGGCAGAAGCTTTGACACACATCTCAAGGGTACAACCCTTGCTGCCCTGAAAGCAACACAGGGAAACCGGCCTCCCTGGGAGAGCAGAGGTACCGCCAAGCACGAATAAGCACTGGGAAAAACTCCTGGGAGCCTCTTGAGTTGAGCGCTGGCTGCTCGCCATGCGGGACCCCCTTCTGAGAAGCTGTCTCCAGCCTCCTGACTGCTGCCTTGTTCAAGGAAATAAGATTTCGTACGTTATTTGTAAACAAGGGGAGCTCTGTCAAGCTGTGTCACTTCTCTCGTCATTAATTTCTCTTCCTAACTTGAAAGAAATACAGAACCTTGAAACCTGTCTAAGGATTAGGATTAAAAAAAATAGAAAAGAAATAGTAATTTAAATATGCAGGGTGTGCCTGGCTCTCTTCAGGCATCCTGCAGGAGCAATCTTTTCCTCCACACCCCCAACTGAGGCAGACACTGTCTATAATGCAGGATGCAATTGGGAATGTAATTTGTTTTGGAAATAACCTCCATGGTAGTTCTGTCACCTGATTGCAGGAAATATTTGTCATTGCCATGGTTTGGCCCAGAAATGAGAGGTTAAAACAAAAAAGACCAGTTACCCATGAAATGGAAATGCAGCCTTTTCTGACAGCTTTCTCTATCTCGAACATTCCTTATACTTCTGCACTGTTTATATTCCTTATATTCCTTATTTATGTATAATTTCATGACAGAATTCTGAGGCTTTTATCTGTTGTGCAGATGTGTAAATATTAGTGATTTTTTTATGCTGTATGGCATAACTTCATATATGGATTTCAAGATATTTCGCAAAGGACAACTATGTTCCTCATTTTATGCATGGGGGATATTAAGCTAAGGAGTTGTTAAAATTGTTTGCTCAACATCACATCGTGAACATGTGGAACTGCCGGGAAGAGACAGAGATTTGTATTGTAAGGCAGGATTCACCAGAAAAAGCAAGGGGTCTCCATCTCTGGATCTCAGCACTGAGTTGCTAACATGGAGTCTATTGGAATTGAAGTTACCCCAATAACCTTTCAAAAATGTAGTTTACTTTATTCACAGGTTGATCACTATATTTCTAAGTGCACCAATTGTCTTTTTCTGTTAGCCTGTAGAAGAGGAGAATGTGCTGTTGTTCAGAAACCCCAGTCCAAACATAAAAATGAAAGTCAATTGGCAGACAAAACAGGGAAAAAAAACCCTAAGTTACCTTCGACATCTACTGACTCAGGTTAGATTAGCAGAGAGAGAAAGGTCAAATACTGGCAAATTCCTTTCTCAGCTGGAGGGAAGCGAGCAGAAATCTTAGAAGCAGAAGTACATTCTTCAGTGGGGAATTGTGACTTAGAATAGAGTTGGAGGAAGAAAGAAATGTACATAAATCTTCATCAAAATAACCAAATGTAACTGCCATAAATACAGGACAATAAGTTTTGTCTTCATTTAATACTAACACAAAAGGTTTGGAAGTAAACAGATTACTTGGAAAATTAAATTAAAAGCAATTCATTGGAAGAATCCTGTGAATGATGTTATCCAGGCTACGTCTATGCCTAAGATAAGATTTTCCCCGGTTAACTTTTCACTTTTATATCATTTTCATGCAACTGTGAAGTATTTCTCCCCCTTTGGTACAAATTGTCTTGTTGAAAGGATTTTTTTTTAAATCACAGATAACACTCTGGTGAACAGCAGAACATGAAACCAGAACCTAAACAACCAGATAATCCTATTTGATTTTTAAAGCAGGATTTGATGCTCATGAAACCCCAGTGACTAGGGCTGGATCCTCAATCTGGACTACAAAGCCCTCCTTACATTTACTGCACAAACTTTCCTTTCCAGGGGCACTAATTCATTGCAAACAGTATTCCCTCCTCTCCTATTCCTGTTCAGAGCTACACATAGCAGAAAATATTTTAGCCAAAATAAGCCTTGTTCTACTCCCATAACCTGCTTGGTGCAGTTTGGAAGGAAATGTAATCCAAGCGGATGCAAGGAAATGGGCTCCTTGCTAGCTCAGAGGTCTCTGCAGGGCTGAGATGCACTGCAGACTCCTTTTGGCATGGACTTGTGTGTTATCAAATCCTGGACTTGGGCTATCATTTGTGATTTAAGTCACGATTTGAAGCATATGGTGGGACACCAAGTTCATTAGACATCAATGGCAGGTTGAGGTAATTCATCACCGCTCTTTTTTGTGTTATGCAATCATATTAATGTGCACCTTCTGTGAGTCTGGGAGGAAAAAAAAAAGCAAAAAACTCCTTTAGCCTTACAAACTATAGACATATTCTATGACAGATTGAAAGCAGGGAATATGCCTTTCCACAAGATGCACGTACCCCCTCACACTTCTGCCTGCTTTTGGGAGGAGCAGTGTGGATTAGCTCTTAAAATAAAGCCAAGGCCTCAGCAGCCGCCAGAGCAGGACCCAGGCTGGGCGCACGCTGAGGGCAGCAGCTGGTGCGGGGAAATGAGGAGGCTGCTTTTGTCCCTGCACCTGGCCGCGCTCTCGCCTCCGTGGACGGTGAACGGGGCGAGCGCCGAGGCGGCTGGCAGGTTTTTCTGGAGAAGCACAAATTAAATGATAGCTGTGGTTGAAATATGTGACGTGTGGGTATTTAATATACAAGAGGTGTGAGGAACGTGATCTCTTCTCCCTCATCAAGGAAAGCCTGTCAGCTCTCTTGTCTGAGGGACAGATAGGCACGTGTGTGTGGAGCCTTTGATGAGGCCGGGAAGCGGAAACAGCCAGGACAGGGAAGGCAAATGAGCCTCCCGGCACATGGACTGCACTTTAATCCTCATTATTCTTTGTGGATGCCAAGGATACTTTGATTGTTGCTTTTGTTAGCTATAAACAACTGAAACCTAAGTCGTCTATAAGGCCCATCTGCTTGTAACAGAGAGGCTGGTGGGAGAGCAGCAAAAGCTGAATTTAAGGCTCCTTAAAGGACTGGGTATATTCAATCATTGTACATATCTGTGATGTGTTCAGATTTGCAACATACAACAGCCAGCAGTGATAACAGTACAAAGTTTTATCCTGAGGCTATGGAGGCGTGAGCCATCCCGTGTTCAGCCACATGCAGGAGGTCGGGGCAAACCAGTGCCTGCAGCTCAGTAGTGGCCGCCCTGTTTCTCCAGGTACGTGATAGGTACGCGGTTGTACGCGTTTCTCCAGGTACGTGGTGGCTGCAGGCGGCCCTGGTGGTGCTGCCAGGAATGAACCCGGGCACAGCAGAGGCTGATTTAAGCACTAGCTGGACTTTACACTCATGCTTTGCTGAGCTAGGTCCTCCGCTTGGGACTGGGACTCTCTGACTCACCAGAGCACTTGCACAATGCCACTTGTCTTGCTTTTGTGTTAAGTTCTGCAGTGCTTTGCCGTTCCCCTTCCACAAATGTCTAAAGCAATCTTCCTGGTCAAATGAGTAATTGCAATTAGTAGCAGCACAGCCTGTCTCTTGGGATCTCATTAAAACGTCCCCAAAGCCAGAAGCTTACACACAATCATAACAGGAGTCCAATCTCTTCGTCTGTCACTCCCCTCACGGCAGGAGACAGATTCCAAGGTGGGTATTTGCGTCTCCACTCAATGTTTTAAAGTTCAATCCAATTTTAAAAAGTAAACATGACAAATATGATATGAAGAGTTCTCCATCGCTTCTCCTTCAGCAGCCACTGACCTCGCTACAAACTCTGAGAAAAAAAATTCTTGTGTATAGCTTGGGTGTTTGCAAAAATCAGCAATTATTTCTTGACTTTGGATAACATTCAGTCATTTTGAAATTGAACTTGGTTGGGAGGGTTGCAGAAGGTTGAGCTGGGCTGCTCATCATTTTAATATTTATCTAGTTCTTTCCTACATTTCCACAAAAGTACCTAAGTAAAATGTTTATAACACAGTATATTGGTGCTGAATAATTAGATGGGAAACTTCAGTATGAGTCACAACCTCTTCTGTTAGCTCTTTCTCACTCTTGGTGGCAGCCATGGAGTGGAATATGCCTTTCTTCCTATGCCTTTTAAGTAAAATGGCACTACTTTTATCTACTCGCATTTACTGTCAATTCAGCCTGTTTTCACAATACAACCCTGACTTCAACTTTCCAGCCCGTACCCATTGGGGCAGCCTTGTTTGCTCCTGCACCATCATTGTGATTGAGCGCAGTCATTTATTTTTGTGATTGATGCTCCTAGCTCCTCCTTTAACCTCACATGAGATTTCATCAAGAATGAAATGCTGGTCCCTTAAAACCAAGATAACCAAAGCGTTTAAGGGAATTCTTCTTCTCTGAAGAGAATAGTACATTTTCTTAGGGTCTCCTGTTCCTTTCTATGTTCACCTTTTGAAGTGTACAGGTGTGCTGGTGTTTGGATTACTGCAACCTGGATTAAGCTTTCTCCCACTTCCAGAGCTGTTTGCTCCCTTAGGTACAAAATTTGTGTTCATAAATTTCCCCATTGATCTGTTTTTTTTTTGGCCACTGTCAGAGGCAGAGATTTGGGCTAGATGGATCTTCAGTATGACCCCGCACTGCTGTTTTTAGGAAATTCGTCATCAAAATTCAGTGTGATTGCAAAATGTGTGAACAACTGCAATGCAGGTTAGCTAAAGAGACCTTTCTGGGACTGCTGCTAGCAGCTAATTTGTACAGGCAAAGAAACAACATATCAAAAAATTTAAGAACAAATATGTAAGATTGTGTATGATGACTTATTGTGCTAACATCTTCCTACTTTGTTTATTAAATGAGACTAGTCCAATAAAGGAAGTCTTAAGGAAGTATGATAAATAAAAAAGATTGAGATGTGCAAAGACATCCAGGTAGATTTTTCAAAGTTGGGGCAAACAACTTCATCTGTCTTTTAAAATAATTCATGTGGGAGCGAAAAGGTCACAGCTATATTGACTGTGCAATATCTAAGATCTTTAAGGAAAAGGGTTGCTTATCTTTGAGCTATGAAAGATAAGAAAGTTGTAATGGATTTGACCAGATTACAAAGAATTGGCAACACAAGTGGGTACAGACGAGCCAGAAAGACTAAATCCCAGGCCAAGCCCCATGTGAAGATGGTCGAGGAGGACCCAGGCATGAGCAGTCAGTTGAGGGCTCCCTATGCCCCCACCAGCACCCACTCATCCAGGTAGGTGGATGTGGTGAGGCATGGTGGTGATGGAGTGCCACAATCTTGTTGCTTTTGACAGTACCTCATATTATCAGTTTGTTGATGTAACCACTCAGACTACCTACACTAGCAGGTAGCTCCTTTGCTCAGTCAAAATGAAATTAACTGTGCATTTAGAAAAGTCTGTAGTGGAACATCTGGCAAAACCAACTCTCTGTACCCAGTCCAAAGATGAGCATCATGTTCCCTGAGAAATTTCAGTAGAGGTCTCTCTGAGTGAGTCTGTCGGGCTGTTTTTCTCTGGGATGCAGAACTGACGGCAATAAATAGCTTTGCTATGTATGTGTTAGCCCCTAGGCAGGGGAACTTAGGCAGTACAGCTAGTGGAATTGAGAAAGTTGAGCTGATTTTCACACTTCAAACTAGCCTGGACCTTGGACCTTCTCCTGACCAACGCTCCTGCTTCAATCTACCAAAAACTTGCCAGGGCTCATAAGTCCAGCTCACAGGTGACCCACAGCCACAGAAACCTCTGGAGTCTCCGACAGGCAACACACTCCCAGACTGTCATCTGTACTGTACATCCCGGCGTAATTCTGACTGCAGGCTTATCCTTGACAACACCTGCTTTGTTTATTCCAAATCAGATTAGTGACAACATGTCACTTTAGACAGGAAATTTCACTTTGCTGTGATAATCCAGGAGCTCCCCTTAGTCTTCCTGCAGCTACTCGTGCCCTCCTGCTCTTTGCTCAGCGAGGTGTTCCCTAAGTTTTGCCATTTTGCTACAAATCTTTCCTCAGAAATTCAAACAAAAGGCCTTTCATTTGGCTATGCATTTAAGGACGGTGCTTTACATCGATATACAACTTGCTTTATACCAATAAACAACTTGCCCATACTTTGCTAAGTAGATCTGAACAAAAGAGCCTGGGAGACAGAAACTTTCTGTGTGAGCCAGCAGGTACTTGGCACAACTGTGGAAGATTTTCTTTTTTTTTCCTTCTCTTGAACTACAAGGCAAATCCCTGTGACTATCGAAACTGTTGGGAATTACTTGATCCCTGCACAGACCAGGGGTGCATTTTGCTGGATGGGGAGACCACTGGAAGGTCTCACCTACAAAACTGCACAAAACGCATGAGGCTTAAAGGCCAACGGGACTTTGCCAAGACTGGACCTTGCAGACCAAGAAATTCCGAGTTTGTGAAACTGACATTTAGCCAGTTCCACTTTTGGGCCCAGACAAGGCATTTAAGCCACTGTTCCTCCAGCTCTCCAGGTCAATGCATGGTAAGCAGTGACCTTCCTTAGATCAAATGGGAATATTAATCTAAAATTCCTTGGCTTGTCTGGGAAGAGAACTTGGCCTTTATTTTTGCTTTTTACTGTTTTAGAGGGACATCAGAAAGACTTTCTCCTTAGAAGTCTGATCACTGTTTTTTGCAGGCAAGAACACTAAACAGCGAGCATGGATCCATTCTTTTGGTTTGGAAACCGAAGAAATAAGGGAGAAATACCCTTTTATTAAAATAAATGGAAGTTCTCCAGTTCAGATGACTGGGATCAGGATTTGTCCAAACTTGCAGTCTCAGTACTGGCCACATTTTCTGCTTCTCCACTTTCTAGGCAGAAAGGCAATTCGGAAGCTTCAAAACCGTGAGCTAAGGTAGGCAGGACATTTAGCTTTGGGAATACAGGATAGTGTAAAACAAATGATTTCAGAAGGATTCTACCAGGACATAACTCTGCAGAACTTTAAAGTCTCCTCAGTGTTGATGTCTGCACACAAATAAACTAGGCCACGTGACTAAAAGCTTTTCATGTACTAGCTACTCCAAAGGGTATTTGAAATCATAGAGCCTGATCTCCTTTAAGAGCTAGGCACAGGCCACAGGTACAAGATGATGCGAGACCTGTGTCCAATTTCCCACTAAAATTGGGAAGGATTTCAGATGAACTGTTATATTGATTGCTGATCACCCCTTAAACAATGTGTTGGCTTCCTACGGAGCAGCCCTCCATTACGGTTATCGTTCCCTGGCCTATCCAGGAGGGCTTAACCCTCAACTCTGGGCAGGCTGGATCAGCCATGGGCGCTGGCTGCGAGCTGCTCCACGAGGAGCATGGGGCATCTCTCTGTGCGCCTTCCTTATAGGAATCATGGAAACCTAATCTGCAGGATCTGGGCCAGAAGAGGGAGAAAAAAAGGAGGAAAAAAGGGAATTTGTGTCCAGGGAAAGGCTCGCCGTGCTGAGAACGAGGGCCCGGCTCGGGGCGGGCACGCATTCCCATCCATGACAGGTTGTGTCTCCCTCCCGAGGTGACACAGGCGGCTCCGGGACAGGAATCCTGGGAAGGCGCCGCCGCTTTCCCCCCGGCTTCCCGGGCTCCGAGGGCTGCAGGGCCCGGCCCTGTGCGGCCGCTG
>JAUBOD010000363.1:843332-909808 GCA_032353885.1 Nothura maculosa | reverse complement strand
GCCTGCGGTGGGGGGGTCTGCGGGGCCGCCGCACGCGCACGGCGGGAAGCGCAATAAAGACATATAGGCTCTGTTGGGCTCGGTTCTATGGGGGGTCGGGGTGAGGTGGCGTGGGAGAGGCTAGGGGCACGCGGAGGAGCCGCAGGATTCCCTGGAGATCCGGGTCTCTCTTGCCCCAGGCTCTGGGTGCCGTTAGGAGAGGCGCAGGCAGAGTCCCGGGGGTCCCTCGTGCTTTGGGGAGAGCCCCTCGCGGCTGGGAGCCGGGGGGCCTGGAGCTGAACGAGTGACTCGGGAGGTGCTGAACAAGTGACCCGAGTGGCCCTGGTGCTGATCAAGTGACCCGAGGGGGCCCTGCCTGCGGACACCATGAATTGGGATTCCGTTAAACGCGCTCCGTGCTGGGCTGCGCTGAGAGATGGAGCCCTGCGGTTCCGTGCATCATGGTCAGGCCAAGGAGCGATGCTCGTACCGCGTGTCCATTTATCTGGTGTCTATATATCCGTATAGACCCGTCTGCACTGACCGTTTTGTGCCGCTGCGGGCTGGTTGGGGTTTGGTTCCGAGGGGTTTTGGTAAAGTGTTGCAAAAACGTGCTCGTGGTTGCAGATGGCTGGTTCTTACTCACTCCAAAAAGAGGTATTTCAGGCTGAAGCTGAGCGTAGCTTGGGGTTTCGTTACAGTTTTTGTTAAGCAAAAAAGAAAAGAAAATAAATATTGGGTCTGCAGTTATATTTGTGGAGAGCTGTGGGCTACTATTGACTTCCCCCCCCCCCGATGGACTTGAGCTTTTCACTTTGCCTTGAGAAAGTAGGAGAGTTGATTCAACTGGATTTATACTTTATGGCGAGGGTTTTGCCTGGCTCCTGTTACTCAGTGGTGGTCCCAAGGCTTTTGCTTCAGTTTCCAAGATCTCTGATTCCCGTATATAATTTAGTGGGATCTTTTCTTTATAAATATTAGCAATTAATTAGGAATCACTTCAGCTCACAGGGCCTTTGCCATAATATTTTTCTATAAGAATATTGCTTATTCCGAAGAGTCGTGGAGAATGCTTAACATTTCTTCTCTTTTTGGCTTTTCACTTCAAGTGAGTGAATAAGAAAAAAAATAGGAAAATATTAGTAGGAGTTAAAAGATTTATAGAGCTTTTCTTACCATGACTGCAGTCTTGTGATGGCATTTGCTTTACAGATGGTCTCTTATTATTACAGTTTGGAGTTTTATTTTCTGAAGTGGAGAGAAATAGAGTTCCCATTTTTCCTTTTTCCTTTTTTTTTTTTTTTTCTGGCAAGCATAAATGAAAGTGAAGGCACTTTTTTCATGAGGATAACTGTGCTTGTGCAAATTCTGTGCAAATTTGATTGAAGAGGGTGCGAATTCTGCTGATAATGGTACAGGTGGCTAGCGGGCTAGGTTTCAGTCCTTAACTCTGGGATCATTTGCAATATGTATTTTGCCTATCCCTCCTCTGTGCAAGGCAGATTCCTAAGAAGCTGAAGTTGCCTTTTTGAGAGGTGGGCAAAAAGGCACTTGAGTGGTTGGAAATGCCCCCGTCTGTCTCCCACCTCCAGAGATCATTCCATCTCGCCTCCTGCTTTTTTCCTTTTTTTACCTCATATAGGAGAAGTGCAGCACTGGCTTCAGCACTTTTAATTTAACTGTCTGATCAGCATGCCTCATCTTTGACTTGACGGGATAATTGTGTATAGTCTTATCTTCCCTTTCTGATAATCATTAAGGCCAAGGAGCGGATGTGTTTGCTGACCTTATTTTATATGAGCTACTGCCCAGCAGATAATCCAAAGCCTGAAGTTTTGTGAATTGTATTTTTACTGATACGTCCAAAGCTTTTGGTAGTTTTATTTCAGGAGGTGAAACACGACAGCGCTGAGAATCGAGTTCTCATTTGCAGGGGAATGATTGGATGGCGATAATGGATCCCTCGTGTGCTCAAGATGTTTGAGTTGGATGAGGCTACAGTGCAGCTTGGGCCATAGGGCAGCTATCCCACCCCTGCCCTGCAGGGCACCGCTTTGGGGCAGGCAGCTACGTGCCGTGCTGCCCCCCCCGGGCTTGCCTGTCTCCCACATCATCGCTGCGTGTGCTTCTAGACCTACCCCCCAGCTCTTGCATTATCTCTCTCCTCCTCTCTTCCATAGCCTGGAACTGCAGGAGATGATTGTAATGACCTAACCTGTTTTCCCTTAGTGCCTGACAAGAGGTATGCAAAGATTAAGGCAGCAGGTTGAATAATTCCAAAGTTAAGGTTGTCTGTGCAACCTTAACCTGCCTTGGCATCATCATGTCAGTAGAATCGTCCGGTTCTACGGTTGCATCAGGACCCTGCTTCGTTCAGGGAATGGGTAGGGATGCAGGGAATGGGTAGGGATGTTTCTTTTCTTTTTTTTATGTCCTAGTGGTTCTGCATGTGGTCCGTGTATTATTTCTGCTCACTACCCAAATGCCATAATGAATACAGAATTTTTAATTTCCTCTGGGCTTTGCTGTGCTATTCTGACTAGTTGTTCCTTATTATAGAGAACTGCTGTGGTAGCACCTTTTTGTGGAGAAAAGATACTGTCCTATTTTACATTTGGACAAATTTAGCTTTAATACCTGCAGCAGTTTCCCTCCAAGCATCAGCCAGTTTTTGGCACAGCGTTTGGGACATCTAGACTGATTTCTCCTGCTCCAAGAGACCTTCTGCTTAGGGCTTCTGATTTGTGTATGTTCAGAGCTCAAACTGCAACTGGAGTCAGCTGCAGATCCCTCCAAGCTTCAAAGTCTGGTTCTAGATTAGGGAAGTGCAGGCGATGGAGAGCGTGACTGGTCTCTAGATGGGATGACTTTTCACTTGGACTTTTCTCCATCTGGCACTGCTGCTCTTTGGTAGGTGTTGGGGTAATACCCAGCGGGCAGCACTCAGCTTCTGTAACTTGCATGCCTTTTCTCCCTTACTGCTTTTCCTGCCCCTTCCTACCTCATTGCCTAGAGAGTCCCCATCCATGGGTACCATCAGCCCATGCCAAGATGCTTCCAGCTTCCATGAAGCAAAGCAGGAGCTCTGAGCATGGCAGCCTCATCTTTATTGACCAGTGTGCATCCATTTTTTGCCCTGAATGAGGCACAGGTCTTAGATGAGGATGGGAAAGAAACTTAGCAGTATAATGCGCAGGCAGGAGTAAGCCTGAGGAAACAGCAGGTTTCATGGATGCTTTCCCCAAAGTGCCAGAAGAAGCAGCTCCATAGGCTTCAGGTTGGGGAGGTCCTATCTAGCTAAGCTCAGACTCTTTTACATAGTTAAGTCCAGTCAGTCTGCCTTTTTAAGGTTTACATTTCCACTTCCAGGCTCTACATAGTTGATTCCAGCCCTGAAATTCCTTCTCTAACCATTTATTTCTCGTTCCATTCAAATTCTTGCTTTTGATGTCCAGTAGGCCCAAGTCCTCCTCTTCCTCCCCATGAAGGTCCTTATTTTAGCACCTTCCTGCCAGTTTGCGTTGCCTCTGTCACCGTTGTTTTCCTGGTGTTGGTGCCATCAGAAAATAGGAGGAAAAGGAGATGCTGCTTCTCTATTCTCAATATTAAACTTAACACTAAGATGAAGTTCATTATAGACAATAATTTACCAAGAAAAGTATGGCATTATCTCTCTTTAAACTACCTTTTAATGGTGCGTTAGCAACTTACTTATAAGAGAATGTTTTTCCTCTTTAGGTTTTCCCCTTAAACTGCTAAATTAACCGAGCTGGCACATCAGAAGGTGGGCAGAAAGGAGTTGCCAGAGTTGAGCTTTATACGCGCTCCTGCGTGTGAGAATCCTTCAGGAAAAAAGGAGGAGTGTGTGGGGGAACTGCTTAGAGTGGTGGTTTGCGGCCTCGCTGGAAGGAGCTTTCCCAGAGGAGGAATTCCCGCCTTGCTGAGCGAGGCGCTGTGAGCGGTACCCCTGGTGCCTGCGCTGCCCTCACCTCACTCGCTGCCCGGGTCCCTGCGGTGCTCCCGCCCTCCTCACGGGCTCCTGCAGCCGCCCTTGGTGGAAGGAACTCCCTGAAAGAGAGATGAGCGCAGAGATCCTGCCAGGAGCGGCCCCCCAGGAGCCTGATACAACTGAAAATACAGCGTGCCTTCCTCATAAACAAGGTGCTTCGGACTGTTTTGGAGCAAATGTACTTCACACTGCATGCAACAGTGGTAGAAAGTACAAGAAGCTTGAAAAAGTCTACCTGAAACTAAAGCTCTTCTGCAGAGTAGCCTAGTTTTCAAATGACCAGCACTGCTTTTCACCTGGCTTTCATAAGTTTGTAAGGTTTTTAGTCTGCTTTCAGGTAATGCTGTGAGGTTTGGAAAGCTGAGACTGGCCAACAGTTAAAATCTGACCGACCTCCAACTCGCCCCCCTCCCCCCAAAAAAAAGGAATATAGAATTTGTTAGAAAAAATAATTCAAAATATTTACATTCAGAGCATGAATTGCTGTAATGTCTGAGTGTAGATTACTATTTACCATCAGCTATTGCTGCATATAACATCAAAATCCGATTTTTATGCCCTAGTGGTGGTGTGTATGGGGAGCCTCTTATGAACTGGCCTGAGGAGTCCCACTGATTTCAGTGACCTCCTGAGAATTTAAGTTTCTACATTGTTGCAGGGGCTTTTAAAATGTAATTCCTATAAAGCTTCTAAAGGAAAGCCATTTTGTTTCAGAATTTCATTGACTGCTCTTAGCTGCAAAAATCAATTGAGTGGTAACTTTCATGGTCTGTATCGATGCAAATCAGTTTTAAAAAGACTTTCATATTACATTTTTAAAATTTTTAAAACTATGCAATTAAATGCTTTTGTAGCCAATACAATTATGTTCTGCAAATCTTTGCAAATGGAATAATGAAATCATAGCTATGATACTGCTGAATAAAATGAATATCCTGTCATGCAAGCAAGTTCACACCCATTTAATTTTTTTTTGACAGCTATTTGCTATCAAAATGGTTATCAGTGTCCCGACTGCATTCCTTGCTCACGTGATTAGTCATGTGCTTTAACTGTAGCATTTGCATGAGTAAGAGTTAGGCCCTATACAGTTAGGTTTTGAGTGAGAAAGTGCTGTTTTGAAAGTGTTTTTCTTTACCTCTACACATCTCGAGTTTTACTTCCAGTGATCTAACAAATAGTGACAAAACCACTAGAAACTGCTGGTTGCTAGTCCGTGGACACCTTCATAAGATTCATTCCATCTCACCTACTGCTTTAACTGTGGACATGTCCCTTGATATTAAGATGTTGTGATGATGGGCAGATGCTCTTGCTTGTCTGATTTTCTTTTTCCTCCCATACAAACGAAAGCAAAAGATGGCGATAAACTTTTCATCCAGCTCCAGAGAGTAATCCAGATAATCTTCTAGGTATTTGAATTGCAACAGCATTGGTAAGACTTGGACTTTCTTTAAGCAGTTTTTGTAGAAATTCAAATAATTTCAAGCCGACCTCTTTAATTAGTAATGTAGACAGTGGTGCAGATAATTTCGTTTTGAAAGCTGCAGAATTTGGAGCAGAGCACTGGCATTTCCCAGATGACTTCAGCATCCGTTATGTGGAGGAACTTGCTCCAGTCTTCACCTCTCTTGCTCCCTTTTTCTCCTGCGATGGTGGCATCCTTCACTCCTCCTTCCAGGGCTCACAAGGGGCAAGTTTCTGTTGCTGCTGCCTTGCAGGCGTGCTGGGAGCAGCGCTGCCTCCTGAGCGTGCCTGGCGTTCCCTGTCCTTGCTCCGGTGCTGCAGATACCGGTTTGGAGCCGCACGCAGTCGCCATCCGTCCCTGCTGCCCAGATCCAGAGGCTGGCGCCTCGGGCCTGACGCCTCCAAGCTCCAGGGCTGCTTTCTTGCAGGGATGCTGAACACTGCAGCTCGGCGGCTGCAGCCCCCTTGGCTGCTGAGCTTTTGCCAGCTCCTTTAGCACAGGAAATAAAAATACTAGTTATTACACTGAAGCTTGTAAAGTGTTAACTGATGAAATAAACTTTCCTAGACTACTTCTTTCTATTTATTTTTTCTTTCCTTCTTACCCTCAGTAAGCTTTTTGTGCTTTCAGACAAGTCCTGGTACAAAAATTTGGACAGATTCTGAGCAAATGCATTCTGCTGTTTGTGCATCTGGTAGCAGAGGCATCTCCTGCATCCACTACCTTGTCACATTCATCCCTTTATTCCCATCATTAGCTGGAAAGTTGCTTGACCAGGTGCTTAAGAGCCTTCTTCAGTTACTAGAGTGGCTGTTGCTTAAGACATCAGGATTAGTTTATTGCAAAATTTCAAGGTATTAAAAGCTATGGGAAGGCTACAGTGAAAGAGTTCAGTGGTGGGCATGCTTTATTTTGAGGATGATACACATGAGGTCAAAGCACATTAAAGCCCACCAAACTGTCACAGGTCTTTAGGTCACAGGTCTACTCCACCATGGTAGAGGTCACCATGAAAACCCACCCTACACCAAGGAGTTTGAGGGATCTCTGTATCCCTGGCTGGGTGGTTTGTGAAAGGGAGAACTACTCTTCACTTGACCTAATAAATCTAACTCTCAAATTCACTTGGGTGAGAAGTCAGCATTAGTGATCCTGATGCAGTTGAAGGTGGAGCCTCTGCCCTCGTCTCTTTGATTTGGTGAATTGGTGATGTTTGCGGTTGGGCTGGGAGTGTGCAAAACAAATTTGGGCATATGAAAGCTGTGTCCATGCATCCTAAACCTGAGCCAGAGCTTGAGTTGTTCTCTTGCATTTTGGCGGCAGATGTTAAAAGCGTGAGCCGTTGGCAAGGGCTGTTCATCACACACGTTTTAGTGCCTCCAAACCGGAGCCGCCCCGGTGAGTGTCGGCTTTGGCTGTGTGGGCAGCACCGGTGCCGTGTGCAGCGGCACCAAGGTGCAGAGCCGCCACTGTGCCCAGCGGAGTGGGTGCCCTCCCTTGGTGCCGCTTGTCCCTGCCCCTCTGGCTGGTTCTGGTGGGATGGTGGTTGTGGGAGCTGTAGGTGATGCTGGTTTGTGTCTCGTGCTAGGTGCTGATTTCACAAGCAGGCTGTAGCTCTGACTGCAGTGACAGCCTGAAGGTGTTGACATGGCAGGTACAGCTAAAGCCTTTGTGGCTTCTGCTGCGTCTTCCTGCTGCTGCTTTATTGTTAACCTTTCTCAATCTTTTAGAAAGAAAATCCCTCGGAAGCCAAGCATGTTAAACAGGGCTTAGTAGCTCTGATTGCCTGAAATCTTTTCTTGAGGTGGGCGATCACTTCCTGTAACTACTTGTCTAACAGAGCTTGGCCTATCTGTTCATCAAGAAAACACACACCAGGAGCCAAGCTGCTTACAACGTTTACTCTCTTAAAATCCCTTCTGGGTTTAAGTGTTGACCAGTGTAGCAGTTCATGGGGGAAGGATCCAGATTACAGGCTTACACCTGGCAAGCCATGAGCTGAACTCCCTCTGTAGTGAGGGGGTTGTGTGGAGCTGGGGCCTCCTGCAATGATCCAGCCGGCTTGAGACCGTGTGTCCCCTCAGCTGGAGCCGTGTCCCTGTCCTGTTCGGGCGGATCTGCTGCCGGCGTTGGCTTTTCTTTGCAAGAGCCTAGCAGGGAGGCTGGTGCCACTGGTGAAGCCTGCGTGCCCAGTGTGGTATCAAATGGTGCTCCCTGCCACTCAGAAATGCCTGGGAGATCGTCTGGATCTGCCGGGCTGACTCAAGCAGTCTGGGAGGTGCCAGTTATTATCAGTGAGCGATCCCACCAGAAGCAGGGAGCCAAACCATTTTGAAAGGCCTCGTTCGTTTGCTCTTGATATTGCATAGAACATCCAAGCCTGTCTTTGGGATGCATGTGCGGAGCTGTTTATTCTCATTGTACTTCAATCTCCTGTTAGACTCTTGAAGACGTGACCGATCATTTCTGTATTCATGTACTGCCTGCACGACCGGTCGTACTATTTACTATATTGCCACAGATGCTGTTTGGCATTACCATTGTGGCACTTGTGGTTAATCTTTTGAGTGCTAGATTGTATTCCAAGATTTACCTAACACATTGTTACAGATTTGCTGGTCAATCTGTTGCTGTTTGTGTGTGTGTGTGTGTGTTTTTCCTGACGGTTGTGCTGCAGCATGCTAATATCGTATGACTTCAGTTAAAATTCCAAGGATTCATTCGTATGGCTGGGAGGGAGTAGCCCTCACACAATGAGTCAGCTCTGGTGCAGAGCAAACGATTTTTGACTGAGTAGGGTCGTAAAGGGAGCATCGTTCATGGGAAAGTCATGGAGACAGACAAGGAGATACTGGAATTGCAAAGTCTGTCCTACGAGTACTCCTTTTGATGTGTCCTTGGCCTAGGTACTACAGGAGATACTAGAGCGAAGGCAGAGTGAAAGCATGACGTGAGTGAGTGTCTTGCAGCTGTTCTGGTGGGAAGACTTCAACATGTTCTTAGAACATTTCTTTGACCAGGTGCATGACATCTCACTGTTACCTTTAGTTGTTTGAAGGTGGTGGTAGGGCTGCCTCTTCCACCAGCAGGCACACTTCTTTCCTCTGCCCCCAGCCTCGTGTTTCTAATAGCCACCTTGAGCTTTACTGGTGATCATTAGTCTGTAGGGAGGTGAATAAAAAGGCTGACAAACACAGGGAAATATTCTCTGTTCCTGTGCTCTGAGTGCAGAAGCTGTGGTCCTTACACACTGGGTAGTGTGGGGATGTGGGAGGAAGAGTGAATGTTCCTTTAGGCTTTGAGCACTTACGGTTTTGAACAAATGAAAGCAGCCCTGAAACTGGAGCCTTAGATCTATAGAGTCTGGCCTGCTGGTTGCATCTTTGGTCTTTCGATGGGTCTGTAAATAGAAGTAAACATCATTCTCCCCCCATTTGTTTCATCAGAGAGAAGTTCTTCAAAGAGCTGTTGCTTTGCTGCTTTCCTTTGTGCCATAAGATGAGAAGGTGGGAAGGACAGGCTTCCTTTACCCTCTTTATCTCATTTCTTTTGCCTGTAGAAGCAGGCTAATGTGTTTTATGTTGAAGGAGATTGATCTCAGCTGTCTGCTTCCATTGGTGTTTGAAGCTGGAGAGAAAAATTGAGAAAAAAGCAATCACCCCAAGCAACTTCCTTGCAGTCTTTGACCAAGCTCAAGTTTCAGAAGGAAGGTGCTTTATTTAAGCCATGAGATGTCTTTGCTCAAGTTAGAGCTTGTTCTGGGTACTGCATGTGTTTCTGTTCTAGCATGCATTTTGGTACTACCGTTTACACCTATTTTTAAAAATACTGAGCAAAATTGCTATAGTAGGTAAGATTAAACTACATGTAATTCTTTAATAATTTCTTATCTGTAAAATGATGATCAAATAACTGAGAGCACTCGCAAGGTTGTGAGTTGATGGGAAGATGTCTTCACGTTTGCTAGTGTGGCTCTATTACTCAGTGACCTGAATGTGGTGTCTTTGCTCCTAAGATAAGTCAGTTGCTGTGGATGGGAAAAATCCCTTAAAAATGCCTTCTCTTGCATTTCTCTTTTATTCTTTAGGTAGGAATGTGTGACGTGATTATGATTATGTTTGGCAGGAGATGTGAATGGAGAGAGGTTTGCAAGGGGTACTCAGTACTAAAGTGTTTTACACAAGTACCTGATGGAACTTGAGTTATTGGAGGGAGCAGAACATTGGTTGGATCATTCCTATGTGCTTTTCAGGCAGCGGAGGTTTCTGCTTGCCCAAATACTGTGTTACTACGAGAGTGGTGGGGCTCAGAAGTGAAACAACTTTCATTAGCTGCAACCGGCGCTTCAGATGTTGTGGAGGAAACAGCGCAGCGTTTTCATCGAGGCCTTCCCAAAACCAGCAGGCCTCAGAAGAGCCAAATTCTGTTGGTGAAGGAGCAGGAAGAGCAGTCCCTGCATGGAAGAACCTCAACCTTTCTGTGTGCACAGCGGAGCGCCACGGAGAGACCGGCTGCATTTCCAGTGTTTCCTGTCATGCTGCACTGAGAGCAGTGACATCTCAGGCGAGCTCCTGGCACAGGCCAGTGCGGAAGAGCTCCTCCTGCCAGGAACGAGCTGGTTTGGGAGCAGCCTCGGTGCCGCTGCGCAGCAGTCAGTTCTGCAGCTCCGTGCGCCGGGGTGCTCTCCGTGCTGCCGTGTTCCCTTCCAGCTGCTCCCTTTGTGCTCCTGCTGCGGCAGTTGCGGCACCGTCCTGGCCAGCCGGGCTGCGCGCATAAGGGGTGAGGACCACGCGAGGAAACGTCTCCGTAAATGTCTGGTGCCAACTGATTAACTTAAATGTCCAAAAAAGAAAGAAAAAAAAAAGAAGACACCACTGCCCAAAACTTAAAGATTTTATTGCTCGTTGCTGTGTTATTTGGGACATTCTTAAGGTTTATCTTTGCATAAGTAAGGTGTGGAGTGAAAAGCAAGGGTAGAGCGCATTTCACAGTCCTTCTTTTGATGAAACAGGGAAAGGGGGAAAAATCTGTTCAAAGACACCTTTAAAATAATCTCTAGGCACTCAGAAAATGATTTTAAACAAATAAATATGGAAGCATTCTGTGGAAAACAGAATGTGGCTATTTTGTTTCTTCAGAAAAAAGAGAATAATTTCAGCCACTTATTCATATTATTTTTTAATTCAAAAATGTGTATTTCTCAGGGGATTACATGTTTTTGTTTTGTTTTTCATCCAAGAAGCGGGACTATATCCAAAAGCTAGTGAAGGCAAGGCTGTTATCTATTCCAGTATGGATAAAGAAGCTTAAAATCCTTATTCCTAAGGAGACCTCCAGACCTGTCTGCATATTAACTTCTGAGCTGTCAGCTGTAATTATACATACCAGTGTTGCAACACTTACACTCCAGGATGTGGGATGAACATAATTGGACTTCTACGGTGTTCCTTCTCTCTGCCTCATGGCCGTTGTGGAAAGGAGTATGTATCAAAATAGATAAATAGAGGCAATGCATAAATGAGAACTCTTCCTAGTAGTGCTCCTTATATCTCGCTCCACATCTGGCTTGCAAAGGTTTGTTTTTCATGGTTGCAATTTAATTGGCTCCACTGAGATAAGTTGCATAAGAGGGTGTAGCTGTAAGCTCTGCTTGCAGACCCTAAGTATACTGAAAGTGATATTATCCTCAACGGGGAAAATCTGGTCATTGGCAACCTGTAAAATTGATGCTTTTCAAAGACACCTCAAAAACTGCATGTTCTTGGTGGGCTTTGCAGACTTCTAAGCTGGTAAGAATATATATCTAACATACAAGGAGATTTTGGAGAGTCCTGAGGGAATATTTCTCTCATCTAGCACGATCGTTTCCAGTTTAGTGACTTGTCGTCTTTTCCTTTTCACATCTGATGTTTATAAACAAGCTCATGTTTTGATTCATGGCATAAGCTCTTTTTGCTTTAAGAGAATGTTCTTGGGAATGTGTATTTACTGTTGTTGATAGCTCGGTTCCATAAGGAAAGGAATCACAGGAAACTCTCCTTGCAATTGTGCTGTTTCTGGCATCTCAAGCAGAGACAGACAAATCAGGTGAAGGGGAATTGTGCTGAGTGGCTCGGCTGGAGTTTCTCGCACTCTTTGTGCCCCCTGTGTTCTGGATAAACAAATAAGTCTTCAGAGGTGCTATGATCTGAAGGGCTTTTCTGAAGGTACTTAGTAGACTTCTGTTTGTTTATAGCTTTTTTTAGCAGAAAGTTGAAGAAAAGGGGCAAAAACACTAGAATATCAAATGATTCGTGTTATTAATTTTTTTCTCTGTCACAGATGATTAATATATCTGTTATTGAAAACCTGTGAAATTAATGTTGCAACTTAACTCATTCCAGTGCAGATTACATTGTATTATTCATGTTAACAGTGATTGTAACTGGACTAATAACAATCCAACCAAGCTTTATTTTTTTTTTCCTATTTATCAGATAGAAATTTGAAGTCCTAGGGAGAAATTGGGAAGGAGAGCAGTTTGTTGTTGTGAGGCTCAGTGTCTCTCTGTTGCAAATCCTGGCGCTCCCAGCTTGAGAGGCTCTGGAATTCCGGAGCACCCTTTGCTCCCTTTCGCGCACTGTGCGAGGCAGCACTTGACCAGGAAAAACCCCAAAGAAACATTCAGCTCCTGGCTGAATGCAGAAATACACAGAGAGGAAAAAGAGGCAGCCTGCCAGCCCTTATTGGCACGCTTCTTTTTTTAATCTTTTGGGAAATGGAGGAAGCAGGAAGTAAAAAATACAGAGGAAGAAATCCCAAGCCGTATTTGTGATGTTTGACTAAGGGTCTTAAACTTCATAATTAGACTCTATTCGATATGAGCAGAAACTCCAAATGATTTTTTTCTGTCCTTTCTGTTCCCTTCTGTCTGCAGTTGTGCAGGCAGAGGCCGGAGTGCAGTGTTGTTTGTGGTGCTGAGGTGAGGGAGGGGAACAGGTTGATAACCACAGATGCAGGACATGTTCGACTAGAAGATGATACTGATGATACTGCTACCAGGAGGGAATTGAAATGAATGGCTCGTTGCTCAAGGATATAGCAAAGGCTGCTGCTTTGCTGGTAAAAGACTATGTGGCTTAATTAATTTATTAATTAATTTATTACCTATCTGCGTTGCAGAACTGCTTGGTTTGTGAAATTAAGCTCTCAAGCTTGTCGGTGAAGGTGGTATATTCCTTATTTGCCTGAGCAGTGTAAGGAGGGTTGTCCTTTCTGTGTAAAAAACATAAGCAGTTTGTCTTGTTTTCCAAGGCCCTCTGCTTCCCGTTCCTCTTGCTACCTCTTGTCTCTTGCTCCATGGCAAAGGAAAGATCAATTCCTGCCTCTCCTTATGGCCGCACGGCCAGCCCGTGTTGCCGGCTGGTTTTGGAGCAGGCATCTCTGTGGATTCTCCTTGTGCTGCCCCTCAGGCTCTAGTGCAGTCCTGCTGAAATAGCCCCAGAGCTTCATGGACTGTTGGGGCTTGCACCTGCCTTTGCAGTGCAGCCTCAAAGCCCTGCGGGTGGCTGGTGCCCCTGGGCTATTCTGGCTGTTGAGCTGCCTGCACAGTCATTTTGTTCCCTTCTCCTAACATTTCTATATTTCCTTTTGTGTACTTTTTTTTAATAGCAAAGACTTTTTTTTTAATAGCAAAGATTGTTTTTTATTCTTCCCCAGAGCTGGTGCTTGTGGGCCTGTTGATGATACAGATCATGAGTAAGAGCTCACGTTTGTATTTAATACAGCCTTTAAAAAAGCCTTGCAACCAGCAAGCCCCAGAGAGATTTAAGTTATTAATGTGTCTGTTTTATGTTCCACAGAAGCCCCCTGTGCTACTCCCCTGATCTGCAGCTTTGGCAGGCCCGTGGACCTCGAGAAGGATGACTACCAGAAAGTCATATGCAACAACGAGCACTGTCCTTACAGCACCTGGATGCACCTGCAGTGCTTCTATGAGTGGGAGAGCAGCATCCTTGTCCAGTTCAACTGCATTGGCAGAGCGAGGAGTTGGAATGAAAAGCAGTGTCGCCAAAACATGTGGACAAAGAAGGGGTACGATCTCGCTTTCCGCTTCTGTTCCTGTCGATGCGGGCAGGGCCACCTGAAGAAGGACACCGACTGGTACCAGGTGAAGCGAATGCAGGATGACAAGAAGAAGAAATCCGTGTTGGAGAAGAGCACGGGAAGGTCGATGGCGGAGTCGGCCGAGGAGGCCAAGAAGGGCAGGCCATCCAACAAGCCCCAGAAGGGCCTAAGTCACGACGTCCAGCGACGGCACTCGATGGACAGGCAGAACTCCCAGGAGAAGGGGGTCGCCGGCGGGGGCTACGCTGCTCGCTCCCCGTGCGTCTCTCCTGGCCAGTCCCCACCGACCGGCTACTCCATCCTGGCGCCCACGCACTTCAGCGGCCCCCGCTCTTCACGGTACCTGGGGGAGTTCTTGAAGAATGCCATCCACCTGGAGCCTCACAAGAAGAGCATGGCCGGCGGGGGTGTCTTCAGGAACGCGCACTTGGATTATGGGGCAGCTGGGCTGCAGGCACATCGGTCGGGACACTTCGATGCGCCGGTGCAGTTCTTGAGAAGGCTTGATCTCTCCGAGCTTCTTACGCATATACCGAGGCATAAGTTGAATACTTTCCATGTGCGGATGGAAGACGATGCCCAAGTGGGTCAAGGGGAGGACCTTCGGAAGTTTATTCTTGCTGCTCTTAGTGCCAGCCACAGGAACGTTGTTAACTGTGCGCTCTGCCACAGGGCACTGCCCGTGTTTGAACAGTTTCCGCTGGTGGACGGAACGCTGTTCCTTAGCCCCTCCAGACACGATGAAATTGAATACGATGTTCCCTGTCACCTTCAAGGTACAGGTTGGCTGTCGGTTGTGTTAGGTCTCACTAACCAAAGGAACTGCCCTTTGTGCTCCCCTCCCGCCCCATTTCAGATTTGCTTCCTGATTCTGTATTTACTAAGCAGTTCTGTGAAGTCCAATGTCATGTCCAAATTATCATCCAGATCTGATAGAAATGCTAAGGAGGGCATTATAAAAAGCAAATGCTATGTAGGAAGATGCATGCTGTGTGTTTAGCCTTTCTACTCAGGGATTTCTCATCAGGGTAATAGATAGACCATAGGAAGCTTTTTCTGCAACTCTGTCTTGCAGTGCATGGGTACTGATTTATGTGTTGTAAGCTTCAATCCAAGCCATACATCATCCTTTAAAATTTGAGCACGCTGTGCTGCAGCCCGGATGAAAGTTCTGTTTGTACCACAAGTCAGTCATGCCTTTCATCTTTTGTTAGAGCCGTGAATATCCGTTTTGTTTTCATGAGAACAGTATTTTTTTATTTGGCAAGGATGGTAGTCTGGCCTATATTAACGCAAGCCCAACAAAGACTATTTTTGTGATCTGGACTGATTGGACATGGTAAAAGTAAATGTTAGTTGTGGTGGGATGAAGTAGCAATGGTAGAGTGGGGAATCCAAGCTTGCTTCCAAATCCTGCCTCATCAGAGGGCATCCCAGTCGTGTTCCTGCTCCGTGCTGGGTTGGGATCAAGACGTGTGTTATTTTATTTGCCCTAGAGAAACCAGCAGTTGTGGGCTAGGCTGAGCTGCAGCTCTTTCTCAAGGATTTTTCCCAAACTAAATGATCAAAGCACACAAGTGTTACAATACACGGCAGAACATGTTAGTCCTGCAGCCTATTCGCAGCTGTGTGGCTAAAATAAGCCAGAGAAAAGAGTAGTAGTTCAGTCTATAAAAACATACAGTTTAATCTTAAAAGATGTGACAGGAAGGCATGGACAGCAGATTTTTCAACATACAAGCTTTTCCTCCTTTTAATAAAATTTATTATATCCCATGCATGGTCATAATATATGTTATGTATTTCATTGTTTAGCAAACTTTGGCTTTTTACGCCTTAAATCACTGCACGCTAAGTCACTGCATTGTATTCATGATGACAATATTGCTTCCGTCTTGCCAAATGTACTTTAATAGAAGAGGCGGTAGGCGACAAACATGAGCTAAAAAGTCTGCAGGATAAACATATATATGGGAGGCCCCAGCACTTAGTTGTTTTGCTGGGAGCATGCACAGCCTGCGTGTGATTTTATCAGCACCAACAGCCGCTTTGGTAATAGTGAAACTGTGGGTTGTTAACCTTTAGCATTAGGAAACGGCAAAAATGAAACTGCAGAATGATTTCTTTTTCATTATTAATTGGGTATTTTTACTCCTTGGGTGATATATCTGCAAGTTTGTTCAGACAAATGCTGTAAAAATGATTAATTGTTAGAATTCTTAGCTCCTTGACCTGAGTGAAATGGTTTGTTTTTAGAAGTGTATTTTGAAATGAACTTAAGCTGCAAGGTGCTGTTCCAGGGTGCTGATTTCTCTTAGTAAAGAAAATAGCTTGTTTGTTCATTTGAAGCATGTTTAAGATACCAAGCGTTTGCTTTCCTTTACAACGTGGAAATTCAAATTAAATGATGAGGGACTGCAGTATTTTAATATGCGAAAGCAATGTGTAACTTCAGATGAGGAAAGTTTATTTTGTATATATACATCAGGAAGAATCTTGATTTTCTTCTCATTTTTCTAAAATAGTTGGCTTAAAAAAACAAATTGAAAAAAACAGCTGTTACAATTTCTGGTGCCATCTAATTGTAAATTCTTAATATTTTATTCCCTTACAGCCATAAAAGCTGCAAATTGTGCATGTTTGTGAAATAACAAATTGTCATGTGTCTAACACTGCAGTGCTCAAGAGCACAAATTGCAGTCCAAGATAAACGTTCCTAATACAGAGCCCTCTTTTGCAGCGGGTTTGTGACTGCATAACCTCTTACCTTGGTCTGGTGTAGCAGTGCAGAATATGGTACATTACAGAGTTAGCCCTCACACTTGTTATTGCCAACTATTAAACTGCAGATCAACTCTATTGCTACAAATCACTCTTAATCTACATGCCAGATCTTTGGAATTTGTGTATGTTTTTTATTTTGTGTGAAACCTGCATCTTAGATTTTACATTGAGTTTATTAGAACTTAGATAGACAAAATATTTCATTTTGAAGTCAGAAATGGTTATTTTTTTTAAAGTCAATATAAGTAATATCTTGGAAGTCATCTTGCTTATAGAACTTTATGTTAGAGTTCAGTAGATCCATATTCCTGTATGGCACATTAACCTCTGCGTATATGTAACATTCTGTATTATAGACATGTACACACATGCACATCCACACATATCTAATGTTCTAAAATATCCTCACCATAAATGAGTGGTCAGGAAAAAAATACATGAAAGAAAATTGCTGTTCCGTCACTTGCTTTCTTCCATTAGGAATATTAGGTCCTTGTTTTCCTCTTTGCTGAAAGATTTTTGGCAAGTTCTTCCATGAATCCGTACCCAACTTGCTCATAAGCTTCAACACTTCTCCACATCCTCCGTGAGGTGGAGATGAAGGCATCTTGGGCTGGAAGAACTGCAGAGCATCATATACACAGCTGAAGCTGAGAACTGATCGTATAGTGTAGTCTGCTCCTCTTAAAAATATGTTTTGGTAAAGTTGACCAGCAAATAAGAGGAGGGAAGGCTGATCTGTAATTTCTGAGTTTTTCATCCAGGACAAAGAGTTCCAGTCAAGCTATATGTATTTTCAACAGAGAGAAACAGTTATTTATTTTATCAGTCATCTTTTAAAAAAAAATAATAAGTTATCAGTAAGGTATGATTTGTATCATACTGAAGGCAAATAACCCATTGCAGAAAATGACTGTTCTAATGTTCCGTGACGTTTTCCTTAAGAAATGTGTTTCCTGTTCACAGGAAGGCTTATGCATCTCTATGCTGTTTGCGTAGACTGCTTAGAAGGGGTTCACAAAATTATCTGCATTAAGTGCAAGTCCCGATGGGATGGAAGCTGGCACCAGCTGGGAACTATGTATACCTATGATATTCTGGCAGCCTCTCCCTGTTGTCAGGTTAGTATTATACGTAAATAAGATTCCTAAGGTCAAATTCAGACTAATGGGAATTAAATCAAAGGCTTCTGTGTCTGTGTTCCTTCCCTTCCTTCCTTTGTCCTTCCTATGCCTGTGGATGCAACCCTGCACCATTCAATCTGTCTACAGTCACTGTCCCTTTGTCCTCATTTATGAAGAACAAATACTCATAGCTGGACCCAAAGCTAATGCAATAGTCAGTGGTTAATGGGTAGTTTTTAAAGTAAAATTGCCTCAAATGTCTTCACAGTTAAACCTGGTGGTGTTTGGGATGATCACTAGTAAATATTGTTGTTGTCATGAGTAATTTTAGTAGTAGTTTAATGGCAAATGTACAATTTTAGCAGCTGTTACATGCATTCAAGCCTCTCTTAGTTGCCTGAATTGTATTTTATTTTGAGATAGTTGCAGCAAAAAAGCTAGGGGAATGGAAAGCCTAAGGAGTCTGTTGGCAATTACCTGCTTATCAGTCTTTGCTGTGACTGTAACATTGGTGGTCTGCAATAGCCTGAAAAAGGCTTTTTTATTTCATATATTATCTGCCTAATTTATACTTTGGGTGTGGAAAATCCAAAGCCTTGGGCTGTTCCAGGCAGGCATCAGGCTTCCAGATCCAGCATACTAGGGAGTTTTCCAGGGGATTGGCCAAGAGGTGTTTTGCTGTAGAAGTGAATAGCTATGGGAGTGTATAGCTAATAACTATAGAGGAGTGTATAGCTAATAGCTATATGGGAGTGAATAGCTAATAGCCATAGTAAACAGCTATGGGAGAAGCCCTAAGGCTCTGTTATTGGGGGAATGGGGCAGTGTTCAAGAACGGCCTATTGACTTCAGCTTTTGTTACCTGCTGGGTTAGGTGCCTCACAAATAACGATTTGCCCATTTGAGATGTGACCACTTCAGGATATTGTGTGTGTTTTTTGTAAAGCTTGACAGTAGCTTCATTGCTACTACTGCCAAGCACCAACCGTCTCAGCTCTCAGTAGGCCTTAAAAAGAGGACAGTCTGTGCCCTTGTAGAGATAGCAGTGCAGGAGAAATATAAAAGATGGTCCCTTCAACATGCAAAATGCAATTTAATTTTAAATTTAACATACTTGCCAAAATATGTTCTTCAGAAGAGGAACAGAGTTGGTGCTGCTGGATAAAATGGTAGTTGATAACAATTGTCGCTGCAAATAGAAATGTTACCTCCAAATTTTGTTTGTCTTGAGATCATAGTATTTATTTTTATTTTTATGAGATCTTTGAAAGGTCTATCACTGAGCCTATCTTGCTAGCTTTTGTAAAATTTTAATTTAAATCTGAATTACTGCTTTTGAGTATACAAGACAAGAGTTAAAGTCTCATTTCACGGGAGCCTTAATGATCTGATTAATGGAGAGTGTGACAGGACATGTCAGTAATAGAAACGAATATAAAATCATTATCTTCAGTGACTCTGCTGGGTAATATACATTTTTGTTTCCTTGTGATTTTTATGAATGATTCCCTGCATACGGAGGGATGATGTTAAGCTATGCTATATAATTTACCTCTGAATTGCCTTGCTAATTTGTGTTTTAAATGATTTCATACCTCATGTCATAATATTTAAGTGTACTTCACAAATATGCATATAGGATAATTGAACAAACTGCAGCCACTGTCCAAAAGATTGGACAGCAGCTAGTGGATGTGCTGGATGCTTTTGCAACAATACAAAAATGCCACTTTTTCAGTAAAGTTATGCAAAACTGCACCCTGTTACTTTGCATTTCCTAGAAATTTTGCTGTTGAAGCAGGGCAGATGGCTGAGGACTTTTTTTGGTTGGTTTCTTTGTGAGTTTTGTCTCAACAGTCCTCCCCAAACCATCCCCACTGGAGAATTCATTAAATCAGCATTGCTGCAGAAAAGCATTTGGTTCTTTTCACTGAAGAGCTGAAGTTTTGATTATTGTGTTGGGTAGTCAAGGTGTTGAGCAGAGGTCAGGGTGCTGTTCAGCTCCAACCTGGATCCTTGTTTACTGTCTTCTCTCCTGAATTCCCTTACAGTCTCAAGTCCCTGCTGCTTCTCTTGAGCTTTTCAAACTACCTGCTGTGCTTTCACACTGTGCTTTGCTTTCCTCCCATCAAATGTCCCTATATTCTCCAACCAGTTCCCTTCTCAAGACTTGATTTTGTTTGTTGCTACTGTTCATAGTTCTGTCCTCGCTTTTACCCTTTAATCGTTCCTCATATCTACCCAGTTACTCCTTTTCTCAGTTGGATTTTGCAGAATACTTTTCATGCTTTAAATGATGTTTGGTTTGCATAATGTGTGTTGTAAATATTTAAATAAATACTTAACGTGATATAATACCATGGCATGCTGATAAAAGAGAGGAAGCTATGTACATTTGTTAAACTAGAAGATTAAAATGCTTAAGTGTTGCGTGGACAGATCATGTTCAAACATAAAATGAAATAGCTGCACAGTGGGAATTGCATGGCACAAATGCAAAATTTCTCTTTGCTTCAGGGTTTCATTTATGGTTTCTTGAGACAGCGCTATTTATCCTAGAGAACTTGAGGAATTGGTTTAGAGATTAATCAATGTAAAACAATCATACGTACTTTTAAACTTTGGGATTACATTCCTCCCACCAGTCAGAATTGGGTATAACTTACGCTGCAGTATTTGGAGATCTCCAGTGGTGTTATTTCATGTGACAAACATTCTTAGGTTGTCTACTGAAGTAGACATGACCTCAGTTGTAATGATTTCCAGACTGTGGCCTTTTTAGGGTATTTACTAGAAAGCTATTAATTTATATGCCTAGCATAAGTGGCAGGAATTCATCATTGCCAAAACAGCTCACGGGGATGTTCTCTGCCCAGCTGGAGTACCCCGCTACATGGCCTATTTTTGCACAAAGTTGTGTTAGCTGCACTTTACCAAACCTGCCGGCTCTCTGTGAAGGGAAAAACAAACCTCTTGCTGTCTCTGGCAAGGTTCAGCAGTCTTCCTCCTCTCAAGTGAGCTAAGAAGTAGGCAGTGTCAAATATTTAGTTAAATAAGGATTCTAAATTTTGGAAAGTTAGTCTTAAAAACGATTATCCAAACTCTGGGACTTAAACACTTCTGAAGAGGAGCTACTTAAAAGAGTAATTTGAGAAGAGTTTAAAGCATAGCTGATTTCTACCCATCTTGCAAAAAGCTTCCCAACAGGCTGTGTGCAACAATCTTGTAGCTGGAAATAAGCTTGTGAATAAGTTACCAGCCAGGTAAGTGACACCCTCCCAGCAGATCCCAGTAGTGCCAGTCTCTTGATTTAACCTCTTGCAGGGCTGAAGGAAGGGTCTATGTCACGTTCTGTTTTTCTGTAGCGAGGAATGGAAGCAAAACTTGTTATTTCAAAAGTGTTTTTTACTTTTCTACAGGCTCGACTGAACTGTAAGCACTGTGGGAAGCCAGTCATAGATGTACGGATTGGCATGCAGTATTTCTCTGAATACAGCAACGTGCAGCAGTGTCCACACTGTGGAAACCTAGACTACCACTTTGTTAAGCCATTCTCTTCGTTTAAAGTTCTGGAGGCTTATTGACGAAAGCTTTGCTTTAGTAATAGCTATTTTATGGGTATTTCAACTTTATTACATATCTTTTTATAGGATTCATTCTGTGATGAAATTATTTTTTTTTCTAACTGAAAGAGCAGCTTCTTTGTCTGTGTACATATTAATATGTATATATACATGTTGTTAAAAGCAGGACCCTCCTGACAAGATCTCTGTGAAGGCTGGAGGCAAGCCAATTTAATGGCCTTTGAATATATCCCGAGCTTGGGGTAAATTTCAACTAAAAATGATTTGGTTTTATTTTTTGTATTGTTGTCATACGGTTTATAGCAAAGGTGTGAGGAGACATACAGGACAGAGAAATATGTCCGTTGGAAAGTACTTAATTTTGTAGGAGGTTGTTCCTCTAGCTTGATGGAAATGGGAAACCCTTGGAAAGAAGTCATCCTGCTACTGTTGAATTAATGGAGTCTTTGACATTGATTCCAATGGGAGCAGGAGCGGCCCTAAACCGTTAGTCATCTTGGCAGGCTTTCTTTTAGGTTTCCCAAGATGGGGCAAACTGAGATACTGTGACAAGTGAATGTAAATCTATGCCAGCAAACGCAATCCCGACATGAAGTTTTCTTGGCGTGGCGGCTTCCCGCTGTGCGTGCTTGGGGTTCGTTCCCCTCGCCCACGGCTCCCACGGCAGTGGCACCGCTCGCCCTTCAGCAGTCAGGCCATTTGTTTGTACCAAACCAAGCTGGAGATCCTAAAGTGCTTTATTGAAAAGGATTTCCTCACAGATATTTTAGGACTCTGTTGCAATATGTGAAAGGAAGAGGCTGAAACGAATGGGAGCGTGTTTGTGTGTGTCTGCTGGACCCCAGACTTTGCGGCCTTCTGCGGACTGGTGTGACTGGTTTGCAGGGAGGGCTGTACAGCAGGATCTGGGCTGTGAGTGCTGTAAGACCTGAGAGATACTTCTTAGGAAACTTGGCATTGGTTTTTAAAACAATTATTGTTACACCTTTATCTTTCAAAATTATGTACATCCAGGCTTTAAAAGCTTGGAGACTAATTAAGAAAGCAAATTTAGTGTAATTTTTTCTATGTGCCTGTGTGCTATATATAATAGACTGTACATTAGGCAATGAATTTGTATTGTAGGGGTTGGCCCTGTAGACTCTGCCAATGTTGTTTCTTGGTTCCGATTTCTGCTTTCCGAAATGAAGGTTTTGAAATAGGCCATTAATCTTTTGCTCGGCTTCTCAAGCCAATTGAGGTTTTTTGTTTGTTTTTTTTTGCTTTGCTCCACAATATATCTCCATAATGGAGTGACTGTCCCCTCTGGAGGTACAGCTTTTACTACTTTTAAAAAGATGGGATTATTTTTTGTTTCCTCTGAAGTTTTGAGACACTGTTTTAAAACAAATTATGTTTGTCCCAAATTGGAATATTAAAGAATGTATCTGTTGAAATTAGGATCGTGAAAATGGCCCTGATACTTTGCATGCGCTGTGAAAGAATACAAAAAAGACACAAGTCAAAAAGGTCTTGTATGTGCTGGACCAAGAACTATGTTCCCTGTTAAGCTAAGGAAATTAATGTGCCCATAAAAACTTGAACTGAATATCCGTGTTTCTGTGTGCACTAAGAATGCCAAGGTCACAGTTTTCTTTCCTGGCTAACTTTACTGCAGAATTAGCTCCTCTTAGCAGTAGCCGCTCTTCAGATATTACTCATGCTGCACGGAGGGCTTGTGTTGGCACAGGTCGGCTGCTGCCAGCTCGAGTGGTCGTGTCCCGACCAGCCAGCTGGCTCACCCATATGGCTGCACTGGTGCTGGATCCTGGGCTGACCAGGGGATCCTGCTTCTTCTCCCTCACCATTTTGGGGCTGGTCTTTATGTTTACAACACGTCCTTGGCTTTTTTTTTTTTTTTTTGGTGCAGGCTTTTTGGTTACCTGCAGGTCTGCTTGCAAGTGTTGTGGGAAAACCTGTTTCCCTTTTAAGACGAGTTATGGGAAGAACTTCTAACGCTGTCTTGGGAGGAGTTTCACCAATGCCAGGGCCAGCAGAATTGGCACTGTTAGCACTGCTCCCTAGGAAGCGCAACCCACACGTAGCTGGACTGGAAGAAGAGGTCGCTAGCAGAGAAAATCTGCCTTATGGAAAACAATCAGTCAATAATTGGAACTCATCCTGCAGGGAAGATGAGCCCTTCGACTTGTGTGGTATGTTCCAGAAATCTCCCGGAGTGAGAATGGTTAATGAAGTCTGAAGCTGCATTGCCTGCCAGTGCCATGAGTCAGTTCAGATACACAAATGGTAGATGCACAAATGATAGGTATACAAAAGAATATTCCAGCACTATTAAATCAGATGGTGAAATGAAACTCTTATAATGGGAAAAATAAAAGGAAACAAATATGGCATGTATTTGAACTTGAGGGCTAGTCACTCATGCCTTGAGTCTGGGGTATCAGCTCCCAAATGTGCCATGTGGATGACGGAACAGAAGTTTACCCATTTTTTCCCCCCATTTGGCATGGACAGTTGTCACCTGCGGTGTACCTGATAGGAGAGAGATAAGATCTAGAGCTCTCCTAAATACTTGCTCGTTTGCTTTCTTTTACTGTAGCTTAGTTATAATTCTGTTTTAAAGTACTTAGATGCCTCTCCATATACGTGTATAAGACAATCGAGAATGAGTAAGTGGAGAAAAGGAGTTCAGCTGGTTTTTAACAGCACAAGCAATGAAAGATTGTACAGTATTTTCAATTCAAATGCAAGAAGCAGACTAGGAAAGTGGGGGAAAAGCATGTTTATGTACAAATCTATCAAAGGAAAAAAGGGCAGTTCTCAATCAGCTCTTCCTTTTAATTACAGTTAGGTGAGTCATAGTTGCTCTCTCAACTGGAGGCCAGTAGAACATGCAGCACAGTGAAAAGGTTCCATGATGGAAGTACAGAAAGATCCCTTTGAACTTTTCCTCCAAAGCAAATTGTCCCTAATTTGAAGAAAACACTTGTTCTATTTCTTGCTAACACTGACAACTGGTCTTAAGTTACTGCAAAATACATTTATTTTTTAATAACATCCATAAGATTCTAGTCAAGTAGTCAGGCCCTTTCTTTGTAAAAGTTTCTGCATAAGCACAAAGGCAGAGTTACCTCCCTTGGGACCTTGTGGCTCATTAATGTAAAAGGTTAAACTAAATTGCAGTTTGTTTGCTCACCATCTTAATGAGTGATGGAAATAGTCATGAGCTTTTAAATGTATGAAAAGGGAAATGTTTTGTCTAGATCGGGAGCTGCTTGCTTTGCTTGTTTGGCTAAAGTTTGCTCTTCATTACCTTTCGCTTGTCTCATGCTCTGTGTTCCTTTTAATCTGGCCTGTAGTCGGATTAAATTGTGCCTGAGACATGTCTTGTAAAACAGAAAACAGTTCTCTGGATTTGGAGGTTCATTCTACTCTTCTTAAGTGCACGATACTCCTGGTGATAGTTATAGGAGTTGCATGTGCAGATGCTTTTATTTCGAGTAGTTAAATATGTTTTCCATAGGAGAGGCTTGCATTTAGATAGACTTAACATTTTGGATGTGTAAATGAATTCATCCATCCATAGGACATTTTAAAATAAATTTTGATAACCATGACTAACACGAGAGACATCTTTCAAATACTGATATGTAATTGGACACTAAGGTGAGAAGGCTGAAATTTCTTTTTCTATCTAGTGCTGCAAAGTCATTACAACCAACTATGCTCTATAATCCCATAGACTATTCTGCAGTCTATTTGTGTTAATTTGTTCAGTAGTGAGCACTATATTGATAAATGAGTTTAGTTGGGAAAATAGGGAATGTTTCTGCAAGGGAGGCATCTAACCCAGTTTCTTTATTTTCATGTACTCTTCATCTTGTTGTACCAGGTAACCAAGGAAAAACATGTTGAAGGCCACTGTTCAGAAAACCCCTCAAAAATATTTTTGTCCATAAAGGTTTCTTGATGAGACATTTTCGGATTGCACTTTTGCAGAAGGAAGAATATGTACATAAAATGAATGTTGATGAAATTAAAATAATTGGTTATGATATCATTTGCGTGTATTGTTAGAGAATATTTTGTTGTGACTTCTCTGTATTAAAAAAGTAATAAATACCAGACAGCTAACAGTGTGGGTTCTTCTTCCCCTGCCCCTCTGCCCTCTTATCAGGTAGGTTCTTACACCTGACCTTCACAGAAAGGCTAGATCTACTCAATTATAAAAGAACATGGTGAAACCAGTGTTGTTTAAAATGAAGCTTTTTGAAAACAACTGTCCTGAAAGTGTGCATGTGGGGTGAAATGTCCTCTTGCAAAGCAGGGCTTGAAACTTAAAATGCTTTTGCTGTGGGATAGCGTGCTGTGTAGGGAGGCTCCTGTGCTGCTCCAACACGCAGCAGGACAGGTAGACAGAGGAATGCTGGACTTCTACCTCATCCTGTTAATGGGAGCAAACCCTCTGTTGTCTGAGAAATGTCAGGGGGGAGTCTGTGTAGGAAAATGCTCTGCACTAGTGCAGAAGGGTTTTCTGTTACAACTGAGCACTGGATCTCTGCATCCCTGTTACGGGGTTTCAGGGAGCCTCGAGTGTTCGCTTCTTATGTAAAGTTTTCTGCAGTCTGACAAACCACCTAATCAGATATTTTAGCATACTTTAGCAAACCTTTCTATCTACGTTTACAGCAGGAGTTTTCAGCCTTTGTATATTGCTCAAAGAAGTCCAGGAAGGATGGAAATGATCAGGGCAATACGGACTTGAAAAAAGTAAAGAAAAGAGGGCAACAGCTCAAGAGAGGCGAGTGGGTTGGGAATTGGAGGTGGAAAAAAAATGATCTGAAGAGCTGACAGTAGTTATATGTATTTAATTCTGGAAGCAGATACAGTGGCTGATTTTGGCTGACTGATTTCCATTTAAGTTGGAAGAGCTGTGTATTGTGATAATTGTGAAAAGCAGTCTGGATGGCTACCTCTTACAATAAGGAAAGATTTGTTTATTTGGTGGAAGTGTAAGTAAGTTACAAAAGTCAAGTAATCAATCACAAGTGAATGCAGTGATCTCATGTTATGTCCATTTATATTTTGCTAAAGGGATCTTAAGTCATGATTTAAGGCTTAAGCCAATATGTAGATGGGAGAGGCAGATGCACGCTAGCACGAAGGGGAGTCTGTTCTCATAGCTGGCTGTTATAGCTGGCTTCTTGCAGCTTCTGGCTTCTTGCAGCTTTTGCTGCTGTTGGGGGAGGCATCTCTTGGAGAGTGCTAAACTGCAGAACTGAGGGTTTGATCTGGTACGGGAATTACCGTGTTGCTAAATAGCAGTGTGACGGTGTGGAGAAAAGAGAAGGCCACAGAAGAAGCCCCTTTTCAAGCCACTTTTTTACATGATAGAGGAAGCCGTTAAAAGGGGGTCACACAAAGCTAGTGGAGCAGAGTCATGTCTGGGCCCGTGTCCCTGCTGGAGGATCCGTCATTGGATCAGAGGAATGAGCTATTCAGGCTGCATATATGCGTGGGCGTGTGTACCTAAAAATACATGTCCAGGTTTCTCACAGCTACATTGGCTTCTGATTTCCATCGTGGCAATATTCTGCAGAACAACTTCTGTTCATTCTGATGCGGATAAAACCTGGCTTCCTTTTAAGGCTGCAGCTGCTGCATTTTTGTCATTGGCTTGATACATTAGTGTTTTTTTGGCTTTAGATACACGTATTAGTCACTGGGGTTCGCTGTGTATTCTTTTCATTCAGTGATGTCCAACTAAGATCAATGGGACAAACAGAGAAATTACAGCTGCTGGTATAGCTCATTAATCCAGAGAGACAGCCTAATGCCGTGCTCACGTGAGCAAAGCTTGCAAGGCTGGACCAGCTGGGCTGGCATTCACGACTAGCTCTCAAGCTTTGTTAAATTTTCAAGAAGAAATTTGTTCTTTCCTCCTCACAAACAAAAAGATTTCATTTTTCTAATGGACCTGCCTGGAGTGCTGTATGTTCAAAAGTTTACATCTGGTTCCCTTATATAATGTAAGCCTGAAGCTACTTCCTTTTGTTAAACATGCTCTGCACTTGTTTTCTTGTGAGAGAAACATGTGTGCAGTTCATATCCATCTTACTGCTTCTGTGTCCCATTTTCCTGGCTACATACTAATTTAACAAGCATCCCAAAAAAAGAAAAAAAAATCTTCAGCAGGATCTTTTCAAAATAAAAATCTCCCCAATTACCCAAATAGAGTTACGGAATAACAAATTGGTATTGCCTGCATGACTCTTACTAACATGAGAATCGTAGCTATGGAATAAGAGTTTTTAGAGATAGAAGATAATCTAACCGTAAAATCAAGCAGACTTGATCAGTAACATAAAATTGCCAAATACTTCAGTCTTTTTTTTCTTTTTTTTTTCAGATCAGTCTGAGCTTTTGAGTGAATTGGGCTCCAACTGAAGTAATACCTTGTTTGGGAGGTTATTAAGTAGTAGGCTCAATTTAATTGCTTGACACTTGCTGTAAGAAACATCACTGCTAGCAAATGAATTGTATGGTGTTCACAAACCTCAGCATCTCCATATGACAGCCTGGTGCTTTGCATTCGTGTGTTGTATTAAGCACAGTTCTGTTAGTGAGGGACACGCAAACACCAGCTGAGGCTCCTCATGGCTCTGAGCTGAGCTGTTCCTTTCCTGTGTCATCCGTGCAACCTGCAGGCCTCAGCGCCTCTGAGTCCTCAAAACAGTGGGAGGATCAAGAAACCGAACTAGAGTCAGAGATCAACATTTTAATAACAAGGGAATTTTTTCTTTTAAGGCTTTGTTTAAATGATCGTTATGGTTACAAGCGCCGTAACCAGGATACTCTAGTTACACAAATAGTAATTGAGTTTAGCTTGCTTTTAATATCAGCTTTCTGCCAAGCAGTATATTGAACTGTGTGGGATCCTTTCCTCACGTTGGATTATCTTGCCATTTGGTGTAGTTAGTGGTAGATTAACTGGCTGAGCAGACAGCAGAAAGGGAGCAGCTGAAGATCTGGGCCTGAAGGCCACGAGAATATAATGATGATTAAGAGAAAAATACTGCACAAGTTGGAACTCGCTGCTTACGTCAGTGCAGCAGCCAGATTTGTTGGGAGTGCAAGTGAAATGCCTGGCAAAGGGCATTCTGCTGAATCGCAGTGTGGTTGAGGTTGGAAGGGACCTCTAGTCACCAAGCGTTGGACACCACACTCTAGATGCGGCCTCACCAGGGCTGAGTAAAGGGGGAGGAGGCTGCCAATGCACTTCCTGGTATGGCCCAGGATACCTTCTTGGGCCACTGCTGGTTCATGGTCACCTTGCAAGAACTCTCAGGTTCTTCTCTGCAGAGCTGCTTTCTGGTAAAAAGTAGAGGAATTTGTACTAGTGCTTCACTCTAATTCCTGTACATCAAAAGTTCAGAATACAGATGCTGTTGAGACTAAGAACTGTGCATATTAGTCTAATCATGTGTTTGGGGTATTTCTTATTAACAAGGAATTCTTATTCATTAATAAGAATTATAATATTAATGAGGAATTAGTCTAACAATTTCCTGTCAGAAATCTGATTCATAAAATGAAGTGAGAGCATTTGGATGAAGACATGCAGAACAAAAGAACTGATGTGGGAATTAACATTTCCTCATTTCCTTTCCCCTTCTGGATCATGCGCAAGGGCAAATGATTAGAGGGAGGTGTGTAATCATTTAGCAGATCTGGGAAAAGACAGATCAAAGTGTTTGATTACTAAATTACCTGCAAAATAAAATTTGACTTAGGAGGAACAGCTTGTTTCTCCTTGTCAAGTACAAGTCAAGCTTGTTGTCAAGTACAAAGGACTTAATTTGATTTATCTTTCCTGTTGTAACTGTAGTTAGGTTCCTTATGAGTTAATACATGCAGACACAGCTGCATGCATGAATGTCTTGAGGGGAGTGAAGCTGTTGTGTTTTATTCAGATTTTACTCAGGAATAGGCCTGTACTCTGCTGGCCTCCACCTCTGGGCTGTAGTGTCATAGCAGTGTTGCTGAAGGTTGTTATTTGCATGGGTTTTGACGTGCTCAGAGTGTGATTCTCTGCTGAAGGTGTTGGCCAGGGAGCAGAGCTGCTGGCCAGCACAGCCTAGCCCAGCCCAGGCCTGCTCAGTGCTGCTCCCAGGGCGTGGGAGCCTCCTGCTCTGCTGTGCTGTGCTCAGCCCTGCCAGGTCTGTGCACGCACACCCACACCTGGAGCAGCTGCGCTTTCTAGGCCTGAATGTTATTCATGCTCTTTCCCTTCTGCTCATAGCTGTTTATGAGTGGAAACTTAGACTTGTGAGCTAAGGCGGAGAAAGTGGGCCAGATCTGAAAGTGGGTGTGTATGATCTACAGGGAAAGCAATGTGGAAATTTGCAAACTCTCATTTTCTTCCAACTGTTTTGACAGAGGTCAGGGCGTGATGAATGTGCATGTGGGAACTTGCACTGGTTTAACTGCATCCATTGGGAAATGGAAAGACGTGAGCAAGGCCCAAAAACGTTGGCACTGTGCCTGTGAAAATCTGTCGGGGTGGCAACACACTTGGGGGAAGCCTGACTTTCCTCCACACTACCCTGAGTTTCTGCAACTGCACTGGCTCTGCACTGAAGGGTAGGAAATAAGCAACTATGGTGGCAAAATGAGTGGGAACTGAAGTTGTGATGGAGTTGCTGGCAAGGCACCATGAAGAGCAGGGGTGGATGTGAAGTGGCATTACCCATCTTGGTGTACCAGCAGCTGGAGTAGGGGATAAGTGCTCATTCCCATGGCTCAGCCTGTTTGTGGCCTTCCTTGCCATGAAATAAGCCTCGAGATGGCAAAGCTTGCGGGGAACAAGCTGTTGTCTTCATCTCACAAGGTAAGGCTATGGAGAAGCTGACAGTGCATGTGGCAGGAGGAGAGGCCATGGGCACATGGTAGCCCGAGGAAGGTGCTTGTTAGACAAAAGAAAAAAATCTTCGCTATGAAAGTACTCAAATATGGGATCAGGTACCCAGAGATGCCGTGCAATCTTGGAAATATTCAAAACTGAGAGTACAAGGCCCTGTGCAGCCTTTGGAACTGACCCCCCATAAAGGTTCTTATTGATATAAATTATTCTATACTTCTCATTCTTATGGTATTTTAAGTTAGATCAAAGTGGCTAATACTACAGATACATACATATTCCTAAGCAAGATGACACTGAAAATAACCAGCAACCAAATACAGTGCCCCAATTTTCCATGGAGGAAACTGAGGCATCTGTTTTATCCAAGGCACCTGAACCCAAAGGAAGTATTATAGTTCCAAACTAGCAGAAGTTGCAGATGTTCATATCATCTCTCTCCCACTGCTGCGTACCAGTGATGACCTGGGATTTACCACAGCATAGCAAAGTTCCCAGCTCCTCCTTGGGGAAGAAAGGCACCAAGTGAAATGGCAATGCTCAAGCTACACTTTCTGCTGCTACTGCAACCTAGGAAGTTCAAATTCATCCTTGTAGTTATGATGTTCTGAAGCTGACAACATTAAAACATCTTATTACAGCTCTGACAGTCTGTATATTTTATAGATGTGGTATAACATGCATTTGTTACGTTAGTAGGTAATTAGGATGTTAAAGGGGGATGTTAATTCACAGCTAACTGGATGAAGCTGTATCTCATCAAGGGTAAATAAGTTATGTTACTGTAAAAGCAATCATTGCACTTTTAATTTCATGGAACCTGGTGGCAGCACCAGTGAAGAAGTAGCTAAGTTGATGACTAGCACATCTTGCCTATGCCCTTGAGACTTGCATAGGAATTTTTGTGGATGTGACTGCTGTGACACTGGAGGTGTTTAGATCGTGACTTTCATTTTCAGAAGTCAAACTAATTCACAGTTTGTGGGCTGAAGCTTTCTGGTAATTGGGTACCTTAGGGTGTGCAGACCAGCTAAACAGAGAAAAATAAAATTCCAGAAAACTGACAAGTTTCAGCAAGAGCTGATTTTAAAATGCCTTTTTTATTTTTTTTGATAAACTCCAAATGAATGACTTTAAAAAGGTCCTGAGCATTATAATGCCCAGCTTCAATATTCCTGACATGTGGTAAATCACAAAATGATTTACAAGAAGGGATCTCCAAAAGTTAATTTGGACAATCTCCACCTGTGCGAGCTCTGGCTTGCTCTGTGTGCCTGAGTCACCCAGGCTGGCTCTCCTAGATGTTTTACCATTCTGGTATTGTGCCCAGCCCTGTGACCATGCTTCATGAACATGAGGGTTTGCTGGGATGCCAGGAGGCCTCGCTCCAGTCCCTAGGTGCCATTTTGTAATCAGCCAACGGTCTAACATCAGCGAAGTTAGACTAGATGATCTTTAAAGGTCCATTCCAGCCTTAAGGATTCTATGATTCTATGACCTTTTCCCTATGACTGCATCCCAGAGATGTAGCCTGCCTAGCAAGTTGGCCTGCCTATCTTTTTTGGTCTAGAAATCTACTGAACTTTGCTATTGAACGTGATGTGAAAGAGTGGTCTGCCAGACTAGTCATGGCCTACAAAAAAACCTTTGGCTTTTCTCAGCTTCTATATATCGAATGAAATGCTAGTACACCAGTCACATTATAGGCCAAAAAATTAGAGACAAAATATTATAGAGACAAAAAATTATTCACTTTTTGCAAGGTTCATTTTTGGACAGATTAAAGAGGAATCAGATTGATAAGAACACCAAAATATGAGATGAGATTGAGATGCACAGCAGAGTGTGGAGGACTTCTTCAGTAGTACCTAGTCTTTAAGAGCATAAAAATGCCTCTGCTGTTCCTGCTATTTACTTCTAGTCCAGTTTTCTGTCTCCAAGTGTGATAATAGAAAGATCAAATTTAGGAACCTCTGAGATAAAGCAGTATGTGAGCAGCATTTTAATATAGCTGAACTAGCTCCTAGTAGTTTGCTGCTACCAGGAGGGGAACTTTATCTTCCAAGTGCTCATACATGCTAGAAAATAATTATTTTTTCCTTAGCTGAATTATTTTTCTGTTGGTTTAGTGAGTTAAATCATTTCATTAGTGAACCTGACAAGCACAGAGCCTGTGCAAGAGAGGGAATGGCTGGTAAGCTGGAGAGAGGACTTGCCTGTTGTGGTGACAGTGAGCTCTTGCAGCAGCTCAAATTATATTGTCAGGCCTGACCTAAATATTGCGTGAAATGAAACCTGAAACTAATCAGATTTTGTTCTATTTTTAACAATGTATATTCAGCAAGCTGCAGTAAGCAGAATAGGTTAAGACTAGCAATTGGATAGGAAAAGTCTGAGAAAGTGAAGAGCTGCAGGAACTGAGCAAAGTGGTTCAGGAAATGATTTCTGTCTTTGTTGCTTTAGGAAGAAAGGATGTCAGCTTGAACACTAGAGCATTTGGTGTTTAGATGAGCTGTAATGCTGAGGCCATGACAACTTGTGGTCGATAAAGATTGCTTCTTGGTGCATTTCCTAAAAATCAGCTCATGAAATGCAACCTTGGCCAAATTCTAATTGAATAAATCCATATTCAGGATCCCTGGAATACCAGATGAGCAATATACTCACTTCATAGGAACTGAACACTTGCTAATGCTCTGATGATGAAGTACCTTGGACTAGATTCTCATTTGATATTAATGTGAGTAGCTCAACTGACTCCAAAGAAGCTTTTCTGATTTGTGCCTGCAAAGAGCTGGTCCTTTATTTTCTGCTGATGACAATGCCAGATTTATCAGGGCAAGACCTCCAAAAATAGGCAATTAGGGAATAAACTGGCCATTGAGAAAGGTTTCTATTACCAGACAATTAGTGGTTAGCATGTGCTCTGAAAGTTTATATCTATTTAAAGTCCTGCTCTAACTTTCTGTACTGTTTTTGCTGCTGTTTCAACCCCGAGTAGGGGGCCCTTCAAACCAAAGTGAAGTGATTCCTGCATGTTTATAGCTCACAAACTGTTTAGGGACTCTCTAAGATGAAAGGTAAGCTCTGTGATATATTTCATGATCACTATATAAAATAATCCATTCAAATAAGAGAGCATTTTGAAGACCTCTTTTGCATAGAAAAGGAATATTTTGCTAATTCAGAATTTATTTGCTTGGACTTAAAATTGAGATGTTTTAGTAAAAACAGTGCTCACAAGGTGTTTTCTTCATTTTGTTTATCTCCTAGCTTGGCCCACCATCAGTGTCTTCTTTTGAGCTTAGTGTGGCATGTTTTGCTAAGGCCAGCTTGCTTTCAAGGTGGATAGCGAATGACTCAGCTGCATCTCAAAATTGAATCCTGGTAACTTTTTCAGGGACATGCTTTGGCCTCCTCCTCCTCTTTTTCTTTGAAGCATAAAAAAATATTTCAAGTGAGATAAACAGAGAAAGTCACCTCAAATCAAGGATATGTTTAGAAGGAAAGCCAAGACTCAAATATGGGACACGAAATACCAAAGTCTTGCAGTCAGCCCCGCGTGCAGCTGTGGCAGGGCAGGAGAGTGGTGAAGCTGTTCTCTCATTATACAATGCAGAGTGCAGGTTTCATTTAATCAGCACTAATGGGTGCAAGTGCTTATGCTGTCCTCATATCCATAGGGGAAATCCAGGACTGCCCCAGCCATGGTTTTGTTGCTTCGGTTGCTATAGCAGGACAGGGTGACACTGTGTGGCTCCCCTGCATAGTGTCAAAGAGCAATAATACTATAGAAACCATTCACTTTAGACCCTTGCTTATAATACATGTTGCAGACGTTTTAAGCGAGGGTGCTCTGCACTGGTTTCCAGATCATTGCCTCTTTTGGCTCTTCATGCACCTTTTCTTTCAGACCTTCACCAAAGACAGGAAGGAATGTAGAAACTTCCTTGCTTAAACAGAAACAGAAGAGCTCACAACCGACATACACACAGGTGTCTTTTCTGCCACCCCTCTCGCAAGGTAGTGGCCAGATGTGTTAGAGCCTCTGCCAGTTTTTGTTGTGCTTGTGGAGGGATGATTTTCCAATGACTTGGCCAGTCATCTGCATCCTATGAGCGTTGCTGTTTGGCTCCCTTGTTGGGTCAAGTGTGACGCATGTCTGGGACTGTGAGGTTGTCTGAACTGTCGTCATGGGAAGCCTTGAGGCTATGAGCACTGCTAATGTTACCATTTCTGGGTTTCTCTGGGGTTTGAGCGCTGGCCCAGGCAGCGCTGTCCTGCCATCGCCACAACCATCACCACCTCCTGCATATTTGTAAGGGATGTGGTTAGTCTATTTTTAAGTAGAAAAATGGTATTGCACAATAGTGAATCCTGCTAGTGCAGAAAATGAAAGGGAAGTGGAAAGCACTGGTGCAGCAAATACCCATTCTGCATGTCTGCCTTTCCTGTCCTTCCTACTGTTTCACAATCCAGCTGGCTCTTGCTGACTTGTGGTGCCCCAGCTGTGCACACTGCCTCGGGGATGGAGTTAGGATTGGTTTATATCCCTTACTTAGGTTTGACCCTTGGCCAAGCAAAAGTCATAGTTGGAAGTTTGTGTAAATGACAATACAGACAGTTTGTATAAATGACAATGGAGTGTGGGGGCCTAGGAGATTAGTGAGTGCTGTTATAATTTCATTTTAAAGTAAACAGAAGAGTAAACTCAGTACTGATGTGTGGCCCATGCAATGCTGTTCCTTGCAGAGAGAGAGCAGCAGTGAGAATCCTGAGACTGGTGCATATGTAGCTAATCGTAATATGACTGATAAAACCGAATTTAAAGATGGCACTAATAATGAGGCTCATATTAAAAGTTGCACCACATATTATTAAATATCCCTGCTTTGAGTTGCTTACCATGCTGCTGAAATTCTGTGGTCTGGATTGAATATTTCCATGCCTGTTTCTACTTCATTCATTTTCTTTCTTTTTTTTTTTTTTTTCTGAGTAAAGCGAAGTTAAAACGTCAATGGTTACTGGGAACACAGAAAAAAAAATGTTTTGCTGGGCTGAATGCTTCTTATTACTCCCTGACCATGAAGATTTATCAGTACTGTGGTCTGCCACAGGGATCAGAAGTTAGGTGAGAAGGTCATATTAGCGTTATGGATATAATTTTAGCTGTCATCATGAAAATCCCCACATACTTGGCTAAATTATGGGTTGTTGGAAAATGCTGGTTTTTACATGTTCAGCAGGGGAGCTATTACATTTTTGAGGTGACAAAGGTCAGAAATGTGGAAAGGGGAAATACTTTGGTTCTTTGTTTGCATTTTTTTGTGAATCAAAGATCTGGTAGTTGGAAAGCACCACAGCAGTGGATGGTGTTCCCTTTAGTGCCTTTCTTGACCCCACCCCAGTAAATCTGTGCCTGCTGATATGGGAGCAACTATATGAAATAAAAGGACACTAAAGGAGGCAAGTACAGCACACATCAGGCTTGACAAGACTGGTAGTATCTGTATATAGTATACTGACTACTGTCAGTATAGCATGACAAGGGTGAAAAGTGAGGAGGATGCATAAATCTGCTACAGTCCTTAAATGATCACTGAAGTGTTTGGGAGTGACTGTGTCTTGGGTGCAGATGTAACCAAGGGAGGTGCAGCAGAGCTGATGTACGGAGGGCAGGCCCAAAGGCTTTTCATGAGGACCCTGCTACACTGCAAAGGAGCTTGGCTACTGGGTACTAGTACAAAAGGAAAGTAAGAGGAAGCCAGAATAGTATGTTGAAGAAGGAGAGAAATGAGGTTAATACACTTATCTGTGATAGTGATAGTGGCTTAATCTGTCAGCCTGATAGAGTGGAGTTAAACATAGCTACAGGGTTACATTTTACAGAGCTTCTGCCTGTACTAAAGGTGCTCTTGACTCCCACAAGCAGCGAGATTACACACCTCATAGTATAACCAGGGCCACCCACATTGGGATCAAGCAGGATTTCCTTCTAATTTCCTTTCCCAGCTCTTGCAAACCATGTGCGAAGCCAAATCTGGGAACTATTCATGTGAGAGTGTACGTATGTATGTATTGAGAAGGAAGATAAAGTGTTTTTGATAACATGCAGATAGGTAAACAGTTTGGGAAAACAGAAGCAATAGGCACCTAAGTAGGAAGTTGTACAATAATAGGTTTTAAAATGTGAGAGTATGGACTCACATGCAAGAACTAAGGGGCCAAAACAAGAAAGAAGGAATAGCGTGGGAGTGATTTTCCTGGGCAGTCATGTAATTATTCACAAGGAATGATGCTATAAAAATCAATCATGATTAGGCAGGAGAATTTTATCTATAGGAAGCTTATCTCCTTATTTCCTGAAACTGGAAGGTATGAAGCAAAAATCATCACTATGCTCATGACCATAATGATTATGCAAAAGGGAACCAAGAGAGTTGCAAGGACATCATTAACCATGGTATTTGCCAGTTTCTAAATGTTTTTCTTTACAGTTGGCATGTACTAGATTATTGATACTATGTATTTGAATATTTTATGTATAAAAAAGTAAAATAATTAAAGACATTTTAAGGGCTGCTTGAAGAAGCTGATTACCTGCAAACAAATAGTACAATGTTAAGAGAATCAAACAAAACCAGGGGAAGAAAACAAACAAAACCAGGGGAAGAAAACATTTAATAGGTATATAAATTACATTAATTTTAAAAATCACCCTAATAGCAAACAAAACTTGTACTTGCAGTGGACAAGAGATTTGAATCAATGGAAACAAAAGAAAGTAATTCAAATGAGTATAGCTTTTCCTCTTATTAAGGGATCAGCTATAGGTTTACATTTTTGATGTTAGTCCTAGAAGTGGCTTGATTTTCTGAGATGGACATTTGCTTAGTGCTCTGTGGATGTCTGATGGAGTTAATCTTGCCTAATTTAGACATCTGAGAGTTTATTTAAATCTAAGCTATACATATTATACATATTATACTGGCTCTGGAATCAATAGGAAGAAATAGCATCTTCAGAGAGTAAATCATTTCCCTTATCTTAGATGCCAGTCTTACCATCAAATGACCATCCAAAGATGTCTGTTACTTCTCCATTACTGATAAAGGATCTTAAGATAACTAAGTCTTGAATGACTTTCAGTCAATTAAGGACATGAAATGAATCCCATCACTCTTAGTGCCTTAGATAAGGATTTTGAAAACTATGGCCATAATAACTATTAATAAGGTCCTATCAAAACAACTAACTGTTGCAGACTCTGCTCTGTACACTTGAACGGGTAGCTTTCTGAAAGGGTACTCCAAGGATTGCAGGCAGAGAACATCAGCTGGAGTGCAGACCACATTGATAATAAGCAAAAATTTTGCAATTATTTTTTGCAATATTATATTGCAAAAATTTAATTATTGCAAAATTAATTTTGAAGGGTGATGGCAATAAGGATTCTTCGACCACAGTCACCGAAGGGTGTATGCTTTCTCCTGGAGCACTTGTATTTCAACTTCAGTTGGAACAAATCATTTTCTAGAGCCCTTCAGAGGCTTTTGGGGATTTGTCTAAATACAAATGTCTGATTGTAACATTTCCCTTTTCAGCATCTTGATGTTTCATTTAATGAGCCTTTTCATATTCTTGCACTCTTCAGACCAGAATCTGAAAGGCCTAGACTGAATTTAGAGTAAGAAGATGAGAAACAGGAAACAGCCTGACAGGATTTATTAACTTTTCCCCCCAAAGTCTTCTGATTCTCATTGTTTGAGACCATACAGCTGTCTTATTCTCTCTCTTTATCTTTGTTCTTGATGGCAGAATCAGCCAGTTTCTAGTTTGGCAGTTATTACAAGGTGGTTGAATTATCAAGCAATGATGTGTTTGGCAGGCAGCTAAGAAGAGCTGATTAGGTGTGAAAGTGGATGAGGAAATAGCTAGTCCCTCGGGGTGTCTGTCAGAGGGCTTCCTGGTTTACTGGTGCCTATTTGCTACTCTTCCATTCCAGCGAAGTGGGCAACAAGCAAATGTGCTAGCCATGCCCTGGGGCACATCAGTACATGCTGCAGGATCCGGGGAACATTTCGGTGAATAGAGTTCATATGGCACTGACCAGGAGAGATTGTGCTGTCTCAGGGATGTCTTCTAGGATTCCTTCTGGTGTAGCTCCCCTCTACTTTCTGCCCTTGACTAGGATCTGCACCTAACTTCTGAAATTCCAACTTCTGAGCATTTCTGAGGGCTGGAAATAGGTGTGTGCCCCATCTATTGGGTAGGTTTTTGTTGCATGCAGATGGAGGGTTAGTTTGGAAAATGTGGTTATTTTCAATCTTATTGTGAAGAATCTAGGAAAATGATTCTTTCTTCTCCTGTGATTCTGTTGAAAACTAAACTGCTTTTAGAGCCCTAAACAGAAAAGACAGTTCATGGTAAGGCTAAGAGTGTGTGGGTGCTCAGCTCACATTGTGTCAAGTGGCAGTTTAGTCCTTCAACAATACACCTTTTGTTACTACACTGAGTATTTCTTTGAGTATTTCTGACCACATAGATGGTTTCATTATTTTACCTTTTGAACAAAAATTCCTTTCATCTAATTTATTAAAACTGCTGGGTGTCCAAATAAGACAGCTCTTGTGCAACATCACACCAAACTGATACAATTACAGTATGTGATTTGCAAAGATTTTTGAAGCATTAAACTCCAATAATATAAAATTCTTTTGTTGAATGACTCATTAAGCCTGAAAAAGGCAAAAGATCTTGTATTTTTATTTTATATTTTCCTAATATCAAGAAAATACTATGCTTCAAGCAGATGAAAGATATCAAAATTTTCAGGCCTGTTATTTCTTGATGGTGATAACAGAGAGAAGTCCATTACTTATATCTACAGATATGTATTACTTATGTGTACAGATATGTATGAGTATTTTGGCACCCACTTTTTACATTTATTAAAAAAAAGGAAAAAAGGGTTTTGAATCTGGGGACAATGTAGAGCTATGGCTTGCAGAAGACAACCCTGAACACAGCAGTGACTTCAGTCTACAGCTTCCATGTCTGTATAGGCTGCTTGCTCTGTGGACTGACTTTGAACAGGCAGCTCCGCTGGATCTTCTGCACATCCTGCAGCTTTCGGCACAATTTTTGTGGATATGGGCGTGTTCCCAAGTGCAGAGGCCCCGTTTTGGGTGGGTGTTGACATTGCTGGTGTGTCTTCTGGGAGGTGTGGCATATTCTCCATGGATCCAGGCACGCTCCTGGCAGGTAGCAGTGCACTTTCTATGGGTGTTAGCCCTCTTCCTGGGAGTGTGGGCACACTTTCGGTGGGCTTGGGCATGTTCTCAGTGGGTGTTGTCATATTTTCAGGGGGTGCTGTTGTGCTCTCTGTGGGCGTTGGCATGGACACGGGTTCAGCAGGTGCGAACACGCTTGTGTCAGGCTGCTCAGAGCAGCTCCTGGCCTCTGGGCATGGGGTGAGATGAGAGGGGACCTCTGGTGTCGTGGGAGAAGGAGCATTGCATGCCTGAGTGTCATAGGTCTCCTCAGTGCTGATCTCACTTGGGACAGACTTCTCTGCAGTGTGGGATACCATGAAAGCTTTGGCCAGATCCTTCAGCATGTTCTGGTCAGCAGTGGGCAGCTCAGTACAAGCCTTTTCGGAGCAGGAGGGGCTCGTATCAGTGTCATCTTCTGAGATGTCGTTTTCATTCATCTCTTCAGGGAACTGGGCTTGTTTAATTTTTTTGTACAGCTCATTCCTCTCTTCCTGCAGAGCCCTGCAAAGATTCTCTAGCCTCTGAATTTTCAACACGAAGCACTCATATTCCTTGGACCTCATGGCTTTCTGTCATCAAAGACATTCAATAAAGACACAGTCTGAGTTCATGCACACACAGTTCAGTGATAGAAGTGGCAATTAGGAAATAATCACAGACTTAGGCAGCCCTCACAGAGTTTTGAAAGGTATTGCATTGACAAAGTACTCCAAAATTATTATGATCTTAAACACTGAAGTTTGAGGGGAATTTCACTCCTACCATGATTTGTTGGCATTCTCCCTACAGATTCAGATCAATTTGACACAGAAATATATGCTGGAATACCTGTTGATGATTTAGAGAGATGCAAGAACATACTGGATGTTTGCTCAGAAAACAACACAAAACCTTATCAAGACTTCAGGTGGAACTGAGCTGGAATTATGGGGACATAGGCTATATTGTATTTCTGGTTTATTTTGCTTCTAGGTTCTGTGGTAGCAGCCTGAATTGAAACACTTCCTTGCTTCTATAGTCAATGACAAATCTAGACATACAGATGTCCAGAGAAATAACAGTACCTCAGAGCTTCAAAACTACCCCAGAAGGATCTGGTCCAAATTCAGTGTATGTTTGAGGTGAAATTCCAGGAAACATGTTATCTTGTTTGAATGAGATCCACAGTGCTTATTAATTTACTCTGCAATGCCTCTATGGCAGCCTGATTAAAAATATGGTGAACCACAGTTCTTGTTTTTAGTAGTTCTTGCATGAAAGGTAATGAAAGATATGAATTTAAAGTTCATTAGCTGGAGCACATTAATTCCCTGGGTGGCTGTTCTTGTACAGAAAAAAAGCAGTAAGTGGACTAATGCCAGCTTACTTCAGTGTAAGAGCATTAACAATCATCATGCCTTTTTTGAGCACTTAAAATTCACAGTATTACATAACTCAGTTTCTTGTGGACATAATGAGTGTCTCTGCATACAGACTAAAAGTCCCAGCAGTTGATTGTGATTGTGGTTTCCGTCATTTACTTTGAAGATGTCTCATTATCAAGATAGATTGAAAAAGGACTCTTAAAATAAAGAATTAGCTTTTCACTGACTTTTGTCAGGTTCAGCTCATCTCCCCTTAAAAGCATTAGGTGGCAGAAGTGGTATCAGGAGGAGAATAAAAAAAAAAGACTGCTCACCTCTTCAATCATGTCTAGTAATGCTCTGTTACAGTTCTCAAACCTGGATTTCCAAGTAGCAGTGTCCTTCTCCAGCTTCTTCATTTTCTTTGTCATCTACAGAAGCAGGAAGAAAAGTTGATTCATAGCACTAATTCTACATAGCAGATGAAATTAGGGTAGCATCTTTACTTAGGTTTTTGGTTGTATTTATATCTTGACTACCAGCAACTGTAAAGATTATGCTAAGTAGTAATTTATGTTAAGAGATAGATTTACTTTTAAATTTCTGCCATATAACTTTCAGCCTCTAGTCTGAAGTCCCAAATGAGGACCAATTAACTATGTATTCAAAAGAGCAGCCAACATACAGAATACCAACTACCAACTAGAACAAAAGACAAAATAAAGGTGGAATTATTAATTTTTTTCTCTCTTTACCAGAATAGAGTTTAGAAATGTATGCAAAATGTCAAAATAAAAAGTTAATATTTCCATATGGCTGAATGTGCCCCACATCTTATTTGGACACTTATGAGTTTATTGTTCTCCAAAATGTGTAGAAATGTTCTCACTCTAGATAAGAGATGCCAGAATCTCAAGCACAGAATTGTGTGTATCAAGCACAGAATTCAGAAATAGGCTTTTACTCACTTTTTCCATTTCCTGTTTGAAGCTGGCAAACACTTCATTGCTTTTGGTCAATGTTTTCTGAAATTCTTCAAACCTCTCAGAATAGAGAGTGATCTACATTAGAAGTCAAGGAAAAAAAACAATTTGTATCTCCAGGAGGGCAAACAATGATGATGCTTTATTTTGGTAGAATATGTCATGAAGCACAAATGTTGGGGCATTGAAATTCTCTGCGTCTTTATAAGGCTGCAAACTAATATGATTCCTCTATTACAGAAAGGTAAGATGAGGAAAACCAGAAAGACTCAGATTAGTGATTTTAAAAGGACTGTTAATTATGGTGCACAATTTTTTTGACTTTTGCACTTTGGTGACTTAAGCAGGGTGCCCAGAAGTGAAAGAATTCCCCCAAAATGGAGCCTTCTGAAATTCCCGTAAGTATCTCTGTGTATAATTTCCAGGATGATGGAGCAAAGCCAGAGAAAAAATCCATTCCCTTCTTTTCTTCCCAAACCCTATATATTTTTCTGTATACAATTGTGGCTGACAGCTGTAGGAAAGGACCATTGGGAGAGCACATAGAGCAGAAATCTCTAATGTGAGAGGCAACTAAGCTGTGTCCGTGGGTGCACTGGGCTGCAAATGAGTGGCCTAACCTGATCTCCTGTGACCACTGATGCTGTGCAAGACCAGGAGATGGGATCAGTTTATGGTAAGAATCAGAGAGGCCTAGTGCTTGGGTTAAAAATTAGCCTTACTTTGCTGTGTAGACTTATCCTTCTTTTAACTTTAAGCTGGGGGTTGTGAGCTCTGGCAGGGTTTAGGCAAGGAGTTTGATATAACCTAACAACTCAGCTATTTGACTGATTTCTCGGATACCCCGATGAATGAGTGGAGGGGCTGTAGCTGCATCCTTCCTGCACTACCTGACCTGCTGCATGGAGACACGTTTCAGAACTGCAGCTTGAATGACTTGACAGGGCATCTTGTCAGCTCTATTTTACAGCATATATGTGGCTCAAAGCTGCAGGCAGGGCCGGCAGAGGCAAGGAGAGCAATGCCCTGGCAGCCTCCTGTGCCAATTCCGCTGTGCTTCATGAAGCATAGCAGAAAACAGATCTCTTGCAATGTACCAGATTTAAGACTATTCTAACTCCACATTTTCCTATCAGTTTACCCCTGTGGTAGCTATATAAAAGTTCCTTTGTGGCTGGGTTTTGTCAGTAAGCTATATTTTTATATATAAGCTCAGTGGATGCTTTTGAAAAAAGGAACCTATAAAGATCTTAGCTCAAATGTTCTGCGATATTCCCTTGGTTTCCACTTTTCCTATTTTTCTGCCTGGGAAATCATTTCTAAAGCACTGAAAATGAACACGGTGCTAAATTAATAGAGTGCAGATATCTGCCTTTCTAAAAAGAAAATCAGCTCAGGTTCCAGCACTTGCTCTAATTCCAGAGCAATGGACAGCGTCCCCCAACAATGTTGACATGATCAGACAACTCATCTGTCCAGCCTGACAACTCTCATTAGAAAATGAGTGATGGGTGTAACATACACTGGCGGAGGCAAGGGGGTCACTGAGCAATGGGAGGTTCAAGAGCAGCCTGTGGGACCTGAACATTTGGTTAGAGGCTGCCTGCCCTTTGCCATACCTGCAGGGAAATGGCTATATTACTGAATAGGAGCCTTTATTTTATTTGGTGTCAGTAAACATATACCATCCCTGACACTTAGTCAGCTAGTCGGAAAAAGATGATGTAGGAAATATTGCTAATAATGTATGGGTTTAATTCTGGTTTAGAAATCAGATATATTATGATTTATGGTAATTCTGGTTAGTTGTTACAGTGCCCTTCAGGGTGCATGACTGTGCTGGTTGCGGTGTAATGTGCATGTGCCAGTGATGACTTTACGTTACATGGGTCAGGTGGTGCATCCCTGCTACAATTCAACCCCACCAAGCTGGTCAAATACATGGGATGTTAAGGTGTGCAGAGCAATCTGGAGCCCATGATGGATTAATGGATCCAGCTCACTTGAAGCTTGCATGCATGTATTTGTACTGTGCTGCAGCCAGAACTCTGACATCTGCATAAACATAAATTCAGGAGGATTTATTTTGGTAGCCCACGTACCACACTGTAAGTGGGACACTGAGGTGTCTGGAGTATGAGATGTTCCTGGTTAGGAGATGAGGAAGAGAAGAAGAGTAAGCAAATTGGGGCTCCTAGTCTACAGCTGTGCTCTTAAAAAGTCACCCCAATTCCCTCTCTTTGTTTTTCCCTCCTAAATTTGCCTGTTCTTTCATTACATTAAAAGCCTTTTTCGTTTGAGCAGAGCAAGCTCTGATATCAGCTGGGGCCCTAGGCACTACTATTGTACAAAGAATGACTCTTGCAATTTAAATTTGAATAATAAATGAGTGAATGTTTTTCTAGTAGCTGGGAAGAGACTGTGGGAAATGTCTGTCCCTGTGAGCATGTGTTTGTGATCCCCTGTTAGTGACACAAGGACCACCTGTCCTTGCACATTTCCTCTGTGAGTGAGCAACAGGGAGCACTGCTGGGCAGGGATGAATTTATGTCAGGAAAAGGGGACATTTTAACATTGCCTTACAGTGAAGGTGACCTCCAGGCTAGCACTGCAGTGAGGATTCACTGCAACCTTTTTGCGTTCTTCTCAGTTGTCGTATTCAAGCACTTATATTATGCTGACTACCAAAAATTAAAGGCCTCATCTTTTATCTCCTTGTTTTGTTTCAAAGCACTAAGCTCCAAGAGTCAACATAAGCAATAGGGAATGTTTGCATCATCTTAGGAAACACCACCACAATTTGGATGTAATCCATGAGCTGGTGCCAAAGCCCTGTAACCATTTGAAGAACTGGATTCAGCCATGCCGGGCTTCTTGTGTCATCCGAAGTGATTGATAGGCAAGCAATTAATTCCCTCTGGTTCCTTTCAGCTCAAGAAAGAGCTCTAAAATAGACTAGTATCTTGCTTGCTATAAAATACTGTGGGAAATATTTGTGGCTTCTCCTTGTCACATTGATCAATATCCTCTCATTTCCATGCACTCTTTCCTCCACTAAAATCGACTGGTTGTTTTACTCCCTTGGTATCAAGGGCACCCTTTTTGTTTTGAGTTTGCACACTAGTGTTTGATCCTAGAAGGAGGCTCTTCAGTGCTACCGTGCTGGAAATAGCAGTAGCAATTGCCAGTAATTCCAAGTGGAGGCTGCTTTGAAAGTGACAGAACTCTCAGACTTGAGCAGAATACTTAAATACATATTTCATTTTGGCAAGTAAATACCTTCATTTTCAGGTAAGGAATGCTGCAAGGAACACATGTATTATCAATGTGTTTGCAGACTTGCTCAGCTAATTTTTTCAAAAACAGTTTTTCTATTTTAAATGTGTGCATAATATATTCTGTTTTTTTATCAAAACCTTTGGTTTTATTAAACTGGCTACAGAGCTCTGCCTACATGCAAAACTCTTTCTAGGTGAACATAAAAGTTTAATTAAAACCTCTCTGAGAAAATTGGGGGCAGGTTTGCAAATGGAACTGACTCAGCTGGAGGCCTTTGAGGTTTGATTGCAGAACCTGTCAAACTGGTGTCAGTTGCCATTTACATGATGTTCATCACGGTGCTGCCTACTTATCGTAGCCTTTGAAAAGCCACCTGAAGAATCAAACTCCTCTGAGTCTATTTCCAGATTGCCAGTTTAATGCTATCCTTACTTGATTGCTTGGCAGGCAGGAATTAGCCCATTGCAAGGGCAAAGCTGGGACAGCTCCTTAGTAAGATGCCTTGTGAGCCGTGGGTAGGAAGGGGATGCAGTGTGAGAAGGAGCCTGGCTCATGATGAAGAGCGGAGTGGCTGCAGGGGGCTGAAGGACTAACCGCTCCAGAAGCTCTATTGAAGGATGATCATTCTCAGTGATATTTAGAAGACAGATTTCTATAAATCTAGGAAAATCAGCTGATGTTGTCTCTTTTTGATGTGGAAGTCTGGCACAGTGCTTTATTAATCTCATATTCAGCATTGATCACTCTGTTGCTAGTCAAAGTGTAATTTCCTATCTGCTGCCTACTTCTTGGTCTTTACTGCCTTTCTCTCCAGTATAACTTTCAATTTACTTTGGGAATGTCATTTTATTTTACTGAATGCTTCAACCTTGAACCTGAAATCCTAGAAGGTCATTTGTATCAGTCCTCAGAAGACAAATTCCTGTTGAAGCTAATGAAAATTCTGCCTTCAAACCCTAGTCCAAAAGGGAGAAAGAAAGGAAGAAGGGAAGAAGGAAGAATTTTGGCTCTAGTTTGATAAATGTATTTCAAGATATGTATATACTTCAGTGTTTATTGGATCGGAAATCCTCTCAAAGAAAAGTTATTGTGAACAATCTAGCTCAGGCAACCATATCAGTCTGCAGTTTTGTACTGCAAACACTCATAAATTCCACAGCATGATCTGCCATGTGGGTCATTACCTTATGACTGACTTGAAAGGAAGCTACTTCCTATATTCTAGTCTGTGTGATGCAGAATGAGGTTGGAAGGAAACACAGAAAGCAGTTTGGATACTTTACCTGGAATGCGTCTCATGGGTTAAAAATGGGCAAACAAAGGCACACCATGCAATCCACGCTCCTACGTCACCTGTGCCTGCAGAATAGTCTCTTGTTCCTTTAACATTTTGGCCTGGAGCTTCCACTCTGCAGCTTGGTTCAGGAGCTGTGTTTTAGGCAACAGAAAGAAAAGTGTTAAATCCCCGGCTTGTCAGTTGTAGATCCTTAGCATTCAATTCTCAATCATCCACACACAGGGCCTCTGCCACTGTGCACCTCAATAAGGGGAGGGACCTATCATTCCTGTGAGTGCATCAAGAGGAGGTACACGAGACAGAATATTCAGTGCTATCTGAAAGAATGAACGGGGCATTTGGGCAGAAAAAAAAACCATATTTGAATAGGAATTCACAAACTGCCTGGTTTGTGAGCATATAAGTGAGCATATATTGTGCTCTAAAATATGCAGTGTTTAACTGTATCTCCATCAGACTTCCAGAGATTGCCTATGCCTTCAGTTCTTTCACCTCTGCTCTGGGGTAAATGGCAACCTCCCTTTTGCATTAACAATTAGGACTCAACAGCCTGAAACTGCAATAGCTGGAAGTGTCTCAGAAAACCCAGCAAGCTTTTAGAAAGGGAGTAACTCTGGTGCCTGTTATCTTAGGGCTTTATTTGCATTAACGTGCAGTCAGCAGAGGATCCGACCTCAGTGTGATAAATGCCTCACTTAGATCAAAGCAGCAGCCCAGGAAGAGCCTGACTGCAGTTTAATTCCTGCCTGCATCTAGGAAGATGTTTTCTTTAGCTCAAGGTCTTTAGTTAAATGGTGTTTGGATGTGTCAGTTGCACACTGGAGACTCAGTTGAAGTTGAGTGAGTTGTACACTTTCCTTGAGAAAAAAAAAAGCTTAAGATTGCAGTTCTGAATCAGCACTTCCAAAGTTCACTACTTCAAAATAAAACTGTTCCAAAGTCATATATTAGTATTCCAGATATACTACTATTCCAAATATATTGGTATGCCAAAGTGATATCCTAACAACTGGTTTCATCTAAAAGCAGGAAGCACTTATTAAAGTGTTAAAAAAAGAATTTAGTTCACTGACCAAACACTTATTAAGCATTACTTTTATTGATAATAGAAGAGCTATTTTAGAAAAAGAAGTTTTGATTTGATCCTTCATAAAAACCTTCATTTTATTAGAAGTAACATGGGAAAACTAGTTGGATACCACCTGACAAAAGAACTGAGGATGTACCTAAAAATACTGATTGAACAAATGAAAAATAGTGAATTCTCTCCCTGTCCTACTTGCAGCACAGAAGCTACTTGAATTAGACTTGTCTATATATATTTTATCTCTAAATATTTTTACAATCATTTGGCCTTTTGATTTGAACCCGTTAAGTTTTTAGAGTGCTTTCTTTACAACTTAACTATAAACTGTATGGAGAAGCACTGCATTCTATCTGCTTTTTACTTGCCACTTGACATTTATTTTGTTATTTTAATGTAATGTTTATTTTCAGTGAAGATAGGAGTTGAATTATTGAGTTTAGGTCTTATTGGCTAAGATCTCAATATTTCAAATAGATGGTGTCAGTATGTACGTCAGTATCCAGTAAAAAGAGATGGAATGAGCAGCTCTAGAAAAAATGTGAGTTTCTTTCTGCGGAGAGGGTATGCTTTCTTTGGAGAGGGAAAAACAAATCCTTTTTGTTTTTTCATTTGGATTTTTTTTAAAATTGATCTTTCTTTGATATCTATTTGCTTTGGAGAGAACTACAGGGTATCTTGGTTTAATGATTTAATGAAAGTTCTCTGAAAACCTTCAGAACCACAGAGTCTCTAGGCCAGTCCTTGATTCCAAAGACTGCTTTTTTTTTAATCTGGGTTTATCTCTAGATAACTCCAGAATTACTGCCTGCATCTTGGATAGTGAAGATGTCGCCCCTGTGTGCTGTGCCCCCTTACTCTTTGCTCTGTGTCTTCTGCCCCAGTACAATAGCTTTAAGATGGACAGATGGACAGAGAAGGGAAATCAAAGTTACTTCCTCCACTTGTTAATGAAATATTGCTTCTCTCCTGCTGACCCACCTAATTTCTGTAGCCAATTAATATCCAAGTTAAATAACTCTCCTCTAAATGAAGCAAGACACAGAGAGGCTTGCTCAAATTAGCATGCTCTCTTATGTAGCCTGAGGTTGTTGACAAACATCAGGCTGGAAGAAACTGATTCAGGAGAACTGATACATTTATTAATAGTCTATGAAGTGGTAACAAGGAGGCTGAAGTATAAAGAAATGGATAAATATTGCATGGTGTGTTTACAAAACACGACTACAGTTAAGTGTCGTAATATTACACTGTATTATTAGAGCTATGGTAGCTGCTGAAGGCCCGGTCACATCATGCTCAGAGGGGAAAGAGCCATCCACAAAGGCTATATTTTCTCATTCACTGACATAAATCTAAGCACTGAGTGAAAATTAGACTCTCTTTTTGCTACCAGCAATTGCCAAGTCCAGTTATGCAGGTGCCTGATCGATACCTTCCTATCACATTCTGGAAAGCCACAGGGGCTCTAATCTGCAATTAATTATGCATAGAAGTTTGTATTATGAGTGCCAAAATGCATGGTGTCTTGGAGTCCAAGTAGTGCTGACCAGCTAGAGGGTGATGGTGAAATCACATCTTTAGGTCAGACCAATCCTTGAAGAAGGCTGCACAGTATGAACTGTGAGTCCTTGTCTAGAGAATCATATTTTTTTGCTGCATGAAGTGACAAACAGAACACTATGAAATCATTAGGTGTTCCAGAAAATGCTATTTTCTACTTTTTATCATTTAAAAGAAACATAGATGCAATATTGGTCATGGGTTCTTTCAATGAGTGAATTGTACCAGCACAGAGATGTCCTGTCTGACACAGCCTGATAAGCTGCCATGCACAAAGGCTGCAGGACAGGGTATCTCTCCATGAATGAGGTAAAGAAGTTTTTATAGGAGCAAAGATTCCTGCATAGAAGGACTTTATAAAGACATCAAAGTGAGCCTTCAAGGAGTAATCATGCAGATAAAAGAATAGAAAAAAAATCATTTAAAAACATTTGAAAACTCCTGCAGCAAAGTCATGTACAAGAATGAAAAAAAAAGTGGTATGAGAAGAACAGTTAAGACAGTGCTGAAGGCCTTTCCCAGATATGCTGCAAAGTGCTGCCTTTGCACAGTCCCAAACTAGAATGAGGTACAGGTATATGAGAAGACTCTCAGAAACACCTCAGTTTCGTATAAATACGCTTGTACATCTCTACATGGAGTAGCTGGATAGGTGGAAGTAAGAGCTCATCAGCAAGCTTCAGGTTGGAGACAAGTGTAGGCTAGTTCTCTGGGTGCTGGGCTACCAGTGGTGAATCATGACATGCTAATCTCTTTTGATACTGACTCATTGCACGGCTTTTGGCCAATGTCTCAACTTCTCTAGCTAAATCTCCCTTGCTTTGAGGTGATGTTAGTAATACATTAGCAAATTACCTCAAAGGTAGGGTTTTTGTACATTAGCTTGGATAGTGTGCATAAAATTATTTGAACACAATGAGGATCATTATACGCCCACTACTTTGTGGCTTTTTAGCTTGTTTTCGAACCTATTATTTCATAGGTCTAGTCATACGTAGCCGCAAAGAAGATCTCCCACTCCTGAATTTAGATGATGATGAGTTTCACTACTTTCACTGCATTATAAGAAATGAAAAGAACAAAACTGCATCTATCACTTCTATCTAAAATATACAGAGAGATGATGGCCAGAAACAGCGACAGTCACAGGCAGCAGAGATAGCCCCAAAGCTCCTATTCTTTGAGATCTAGTGGTTCTATAAGCTGAGTTACCTACACTCAGAAAACACTGACTATAGCATCTTCCCCAGGCTGCTTTGCAATCCTTCTAGAGTGTTTTCCAACAAACAGGTATAACTCCTTTGTGGTACTTGAACTTGCCTGTGAGGCAATGACACGGAAAAAGGAAAGGCTGTTTATACTCCCACAGACTCAATGTCCCAATTCTCCACAGACCCAGTGTCCCATCTTTGAGATTTTTTTTCTCAGTATCTGAAATTTGGGTCTCATGAAAAAATCTCACAATCACATTAGGAAAGTAAGCACAAATTTGCTTGCTCTGTTATATTTGTTATCTACAATAATAAAACACTTGGAGACTGAGTTTTCAGGTATGGCAAAGAGTTTTTCCTACCACGAATTAATGAATTGTGTTAGTCAGGATAGACTTTCTGAGCTGATTAAGCAAAGTACATCTGTGAGAGAGGTGCTCAGATCACCTACAAAATCTGTATTTTGGCAGGTGGTTGTAGCCATGAGTAAATATAACTAATTGCTTGCCCATGACCAACTAGACTTGAGTCAGTATGAGATGATTTATATGTATAAAAAGCTACAGGGATTTGGAAGGGATTGCAAGAGATTTCTTGGAAATGTTTCTTAGGCTTTAAATCTACTTAGTGTCAACTGTTGTGATAGAAATTTGGAGTTTTAGCTTTATGTAGTTTCCAACATTGGAAATGAGTACTCAGCTAGGACCAAAACTGTTCTGCAGCAGCAGGAAGATGTGGAACTGGAGAAATGCCATCTCCCCATCCCTCGTGGATTCTAGCTGTGAGTAAACCTGAGAAGTTTATCTCCCAGCCACGTGAGCAGTGTAGTTAAACGGAATAGTGTTCTTATGAGCCATATTTGATAAGAGTATATCTATGTTTCCCTTGAACTCTGTGCACAGTGTTTAAAGCCCCATATTTTGAGATACACATATTTGAGATCCCCATATGTTGGATACTATGGATGTTGGGAAACATTCATATTTTGGGATACTTTGACTATGCTTATAGTAACATCTCCAGATACTGTATGAGGGATAAATATACTCTTATTTGAGCTCTTTCATACTGCTCTTGGTGCAAAATAAGGCTTTTTTTTTTCCTTAGAGAGGAGCCCTGCTGTTCCTCTGTAAGCAGTCTCAGCTGCTGTCACTGTTGAAAAAAGTGACCAGATGTCAGTGTTCATCCTTGGTAGATGTTCATATTACTGTGAAATTACCAGGCAGCCTGAGGAAAATACTTTTGTTTTGATTAGGTCAAAATGTGTGAAGCCACAGTCAGTTGCCCCCCTCCAGGTCCTTCCATGCCTGGTGGGGACATGCTGCTTGGACCCGCTCTTTACTGACCCCTGTTAGGGTTTATCATTTCCACTGGATAGGCAAGAACAACAAATCAAACTGCTTAGCTAACCCAATAAGTTTCTGCCTCAGACAATCATTGCCAGGTTGATGAGAGGAAGGTAACATCTGCAAAAGAGAAGAGGAGGTGAGCAGCTTATGTAGCCTTCTCTCCTAGCAAAACCAGAACCACAACAGGACATCCAGGGAGGCACTGAGCCTGGGCAGAGAGTTGTTGATATCCCCTAAGGGATACTGCTGCTCATGGTACTCATTTTAATAACATGGTCTTGTTCTCCTCTCGTTGCTTAAATGTGATCATTTATCATGTGAGGCGATGGACAGCCAAGTAGCAGTGCAGTTTGAAAAGTAGTGGCATTGTCTGACAAAGCATGTTGTGTAATAATGGCAAGTAAGCTAGAGCGATCTGCAGTTTGCTTTAAAAAATGTAAATGCTAATGAAAACAGTCTTTCAGAGCATGTTCCTTTATAGTAAGCATTGACAGTAACAATAAAAACTTATTTTTCCCCTACTATTGTATCACAGCTTGGACCTGAAACATCAATATATCATAACATGCAGGGCTGATTCTGGCCTATTGTTAAAGACCGACAGATAGATTAGAAAGATAGGTACATATTCCTTCTCTTTTTGGTGTCGCTCCTCTGCTTCCTTCATCATTTCCTGAGATTGCTCCAACTTGGCATCCACCAGTTTCTGTTGAAGTTCTCTGTGCTTAAATATTTTATCAAGGTGCTGTAAGAAAAGAAAAACTCGCTGAATGTGCAGGTTCAGTTATGTACTCAGGCTTTCATGCTCATACATGTACAGCTATCTACTGGAGCACTCATAAGACAAAAATATTGCAAAACAGCAAGGCTCCTGAACTATTGCATTTTCTAAAAATCTGCAGTACTGATAAGAACTAACTGTTCCAGCTTTGCATAGGAAAGGCAGGAAAGGCCTGTCCCACAATGCCAAAATAAAAAGACACCCACAGCACCTTTGCCACTGTTGATGTCTGTAGCATCATTGGTTAATTCAGTATAATTTAAACTCAAATGGTTGCCCATCAATAATCAAGTTGCAGTACACATATATTTGCAGGTGATTAAGTGGCCAGGAGACCTAAGCCACAGGGCAGATAAATGGGTTAAAAGACATGCTGTGCCTGCATCTGCAGCACTTTGGTGTATGTGCACAGCTCATACCGCCTTCTCAGTAGATATACGCCAAATTTGTCCCATTTACTCTAGCCTCATACACATAATGTAGTGTTTGGGTGCAATTATATGACTGAGGATCAACAGGACATCAGGACTGATGAACTGGGACTGTCTTTTACCATCTAAAGTATCTGGCTCCATAGTGACCCTCTTAAAGTCAATCATACTGATAGTCCTCCTCTTTTTCACTGAATGTGGATAAAATTCATTGGAGTAAATATTCTAAGCACATACCTTTGCTTTATTGTTTTCTTCTGACAGAAACCACAAGACAGGAAAGCACATTTGTGTCCTTCAGTGTGAGACTTCATACGGGATGTAACATATTTGGAAATGAACGCATTGGGCATTCCAGATTGTAAGGACAGATTACTTATGTTTTATTCACTATGCTAATGTTGTTTGCCTGCACTGAGACTCACAATAATCATAATTGCAAACAGCAAAACAGTAAAAAGACCCACTGTGATATTTCCTGGTATTTGTCATAAAATCAACACAAAAAATAATCTGGTAGTTTGGGGTTTTGCTGCAAAATTTTGTGTGTCAGAATTATCTGACCAGCTGTAATGCTTACAGAAAGAATAATTTTCCATCTGTCTGCTATCTGATAGATTTTATGGTGAATATTACAACCTGCAAAAGAAGAGCTGATTTAGATGCACAGGGCCTCCTTTATCCTGGTTCCTGTTCCTATGATTCTAGGGTAGGGCTGAAGCATTTGTGTGAGGGCAGGTCTTCTGAGCAAGCCCTATGTGAGGAGCCAGAAGCTGTGCACCCTCTTTCTCCTCCATCCCACAGACCTCGCATCTGCACTGGGGCCCCGCTGCACCTTCCGGGTTGGGAAGAAGCCGGGAGAGAAAGCCTTGGAGAGAGCGAGGACAGAGGACAAGGGTGATGAGAGGCACCTCAGAGGCCTAAGAATGGCCTCAGCAATGAAAAAGTTGTCACGTGTCAGGCCATGCTCCTCTCTGCCCATTTTTTGCCGTGCTGAGTCCCCTTGACTTTCTGTGGATGAGGCTGCAAAGTGCTGTTGAGACTACCCATGGTATTGCCACAAAATATGGAGAAGGCACCAAATGGGAAGGTGCTGCATGAACCCACTCCCTTGGGAAGACCACATTCCTGCTCTGCATTTTCGGGAAGACAGCATGTTGCTCTCACCTCTTCCCGGAGCTCGTACTGATCGATGATGCTCTTGAGCTTCTCCGCCAGCTCTGTGTTTTCTTGGCACAGCTTCATGTTCCTTTCACTTTGCTGTTCGATCTGAGCCTGGATTTCGCTAAGCGTGCCCTGGAAATGATTAGTTATTTCTTTCCTTTTCTCATCTTCCTCCCGTGCTCGCTGAATTGTTTCTTCCTGTTGTTAAAATTGTGGAGAGAGCAGAAATAAAAGACATATAATAAGTGATTGCAACAGGATAGGGTTTCAGATTACTGTAAGAGCTCTCTTTGAAGGATTATACATGTCTGGTTTGTATATTTTCTTTCTTTCATGTACTCTGATATTAGGCATGATTCTAAATTAAAAGAACAAATTGCACATGGATTTAGGAAAAATTAGGGTACCAAGAATTTACATTCATCAAGATGGATGTAGATCAGAGTTCTCAGATTAAAGCAAACTTGGAATAAGATATTTAGCAATAGTAGTCAAAAACTTTTTTCAAAACTCTTCTTGATTTAATTGGAAATTCACTCTTTATAAATGATTTCTGTTAACTAGAAATCCTAATATCAAAATTATGGTCTTTGGATTTTATTTTTTAAGAGAAATTCATTATTTTCTACATACCCAACCAGTTCCACAGTCTTCCTTCCCTACTATTTTCTAACTTTTGCTAAGATTTGTACTTATTTAATAGGCAGTGAAATCAAGGAAAAATTCTAGGTCGTTTCTTACACTCATCAAAGAGAATCAGATTTTTGCTCAGAGAAAGATTGATGGATTTTTTTTAATCTGGATTTTTTTAATAAAAGGAAGATGCAAAAGGAATCCAGATTCATAGCTTTTGATCAAGATATACAGACATTTTTTATTTCCTACATGGAAATAAAGGAGCAGTCTCTCTTATGGAGAGACCATTATATACAATGTTAGTACCATAACTCCTGTAGTTACGAATCAGGCTGGAACCATGCTGAGAAAACACTCTGTGATATATATGCAGTATATTCTGATAAGGTTTCAGCTATCACAGTAATTTAAATAAAAATTTCTGATAACATTGCATATGGATATTTTCTATAAGTATATTTGAATAAATCCTTAGCTGACTCTAATGGAACATAATTTATATTGCAAATGTGACATAGACGGTGTTGATTCAGGTTCTACTTTTGAAGTAGTATCAATACTAAATGAGACAGTTTCTACTTAGCATGCAAAACACAAAACTGATCCTGAACAACTGCTGTTCAAAGTAAAGGACATATGTCCTTTTGCCGAACGTGAAGTGGTATAAATGACAATGTCATATATGAAAGGAGGAAATCACTAGGAAATTCTGCTGTACTCTGCATTTGCACAAGATCATATGTGCATATTCACAAATATGGTGATGTAAAGTACGAGCCCAGAAGAACTTTCATTCTTAAGAGATGGACAAAAGATTTGAGGTTTTCTGATTTGATATTTGAGAAAATTATATGCACAAAAACTATGCATCCATGCAAAAGAGATTCTCTCTAAATTTTCAACAAAAACATTAAGAAATATTTTGAATTCCCTGAAACATGTTGCTTGACCAGATGTTAAGCAATGTTCCTTTTCTGGTACTTTTTGATTATCCTTAATATTGAATTTGAATGTTACTTAGAAGATGTCTTGCATCAACTGTTTTAGGTGTATAACTTCTGCATAACTTCTGTATAACATCTGCACAGGCAAAAGAGTGACCAGGCTCTATCAAGGAGTCAAAGACAAAGTAGGAAAATGAGCTTACATCATTGGAGTCCTATTCTAGAGTTTCAAAACACTTTTCTTCAAAAACACATTATTGTTTCAATACACCAAACAGTGTTATGAAGCTGTGACACTGCTGTGACTTAAAGCTCATTGGAGTAATAAATCCAGATTAGTATAGAATAAAAAAATCTGTATATTGCATGTAAGACACAACAAATACTTTTGTTACAAGGTGAAAGAAGATGTCCTGGCAGCAGCAATCATTAAAAAGAAAGTGCTCGTGTGCTAACACACAGGATCTTATTTTTTGCTTTTTTGTGTTTCAGAGGCACAAAGAGAATAACAAAAATTCATGCTTAAAGATGCTGAGAGCCATGAAATATTTGTTACACTGCACAGACTTCTCCTTAGAAGGTAAAGCTGGAGAATATTTGCCTGGGAAGTCTGGCAAGTGCCCTAGAGAGCACCTCAGAATCTCTCATAGGATAGTAGCAGTTTATTAAATCCTTGCAGTTACGGTTGTGAATTAATGGTGGACATGGATGAAAGGAGTTGGCTGGGAAGAAAGGCAGCCTGTGGCTATGACGCTATGCTGGGCTCTGCACTTGTTGCTTCTTCACTGGGTGAAGGAAAGCAACTCCTGGGGTCTTCTTCTCTGCCTGTGTAATGGAGATGAATGAGATTCTACCACTGACCATCTAACTGTGCTGTTGAATACTCTCTCCTGTAATATGCTTCCAGTCTCATAGACTTCTAGGCATTTCTGATAATAGCATCAGAGTAGTTTGTTCTCTGGAGGCATATGCTTTAAATCTGAGGTTTTACTAGCTCTACAAGCATATAGTTGAAACTGTACCTGTGCCGGAAGCACAGAGGCTGGTGGGGGTCCCTGCAATTAAAAGTGCAGAGTGTTGTTTCTTCTCCCACCTGAAAATGGTGAGATGCAGCCTGATAGACCTCAAATAATCTCCCCAGTTGTGTTAGCTTCAGTCTGCAGCCTAATTATTTGCTTATATATGTCCCAGTTACTTGAAAGGATGCCCTTTCTGTTCAATAGATCTCTTTGTCTTTCCCATTTCTAGACCCTGTTCTATGAAGCAATATCCTTAAGTTTTTTCAGATCCTAGAAGACTGAAGATTGACTCTTTTTAATGTTACTGTTGTTACTCCAGAAATGCATCCTGTGCTCCTGCCTGCTCTGTTGTACTGGAGAAGAGTAGAGAGTATTTTGGAAGGTTTTGTCTTAGCATGATCATGACGAATTCACACTGCACAAATCATACTTGGCCTCATTAATTGTTCCAGCCTGTGCTTTTTCTGTTAATAGCTTTAAATTAAACACTCAATTTCAGTGAGCAAGAAAACAATGCGCTGGAATTCTTTTTGGAGTTCCGCTTGTCTTTTTTCTCCTTTCCTCTGTCTTTTCTTAATCTTCTTGTGTTCTATTTCTCTCCTGCTACAGATATACTGTCATATGCTACTGTGATATTGATATCACTCTCCTGTGTTACACGGCTAAAATATAAAAATACATTTATAAAACCTTGCAAAATTATAACAAAGCTATTTTGCAGTTTGGGATTTATCACTCACTGGAGCACAAAATAACTTGCAAATAGAAGAGCAGGATTATCTCTGGTCCTGATCTCTCTCTCAGCTACATCAAGAAGATTGTTAGTCTGCTGAGGTCATATCATCAGAGATATGTGTACAGACTCTGCATTTTCAGTGAAATATTTTCATTGGTCCTCAGTTCTGCAGTTTGAAGCTGAGCCTGTAGTCCAAGTTAGTGGTTCTTGTGGCACTTGTATGAAAGTAAGTCTTTCGTTGCTTAATGTCTGGAAGCAGGAAGGACAAGGGACTGAGATAGTTATGTCACTACATGATTCTTAGTAGCCACCAAATGGCCAGATAATTGACAAAACATGAACACAATACAGATAAATTAGGTTCTATTGGTATTAGCAGGGTTATTCTGTATTGCAGTGGGAATACATTTTATTATTTCAAGGGCTTTTATTCTGCTTTTCTTGGAGGGAGAATTAAACATCTGTTTTCTGCTATAAAGTGTAACCACAAGGAAATAAACTGAATGGCTGGACTGTAACTAAAATTTTGATCCAGCATCCAATATTAAACAGAAATTTTCTTCTCTGATCTGCAGCTCTGCATTGCATATTCATCACCACTTAGCTGCACCAATCTCCAATTAATAGGAATTCCATGCACTAGAAGAGTGAAGATGACATTTACAAGACGTGTTGTGCATATAATGTACCACCTAGCAAGTCAAAGGAGATGACTTTTAATCAAGAGTAGGCCAGATTTCTCCTTTGCTTTCAAAATGACAACATCTCTTACAATTTTTTATTTTCTACTCTAAAAGTGCTAATCCCAAGTGCTAAAAAAATATGAGTCAGTTTCTCTGTCCTGCCAAGAGACAAAATAAAAATGACTGAAGTATGAGATTTTAAAAATAACACATGTGGATTCTCCTATTTTGGAGCCTCCCCATACAGTCATAAGCAACAGGAAATGACATTTATTTAAATAAGTAGAAGATAAGACTCTGGTGATCCACAGATCTCCAGAAGTAAAAGTCTAAAGACAAATATTTTGAGAACCATGGTACAGTTTTTAAACAGGCATAACTAGAGAAAGATGTCAATTGCCTTTACTTACTATTTTAATCCTTATTCATTTTGCAAATATATTTTGTACTACTATCTTCTTTAACTTTGCTTTCTTATGCTGAAAAGATAAGAACCAAATAACGGGTAGTATTCTGTACTTATTAAAAGGTCTCCAACTTCTAAGAAAGAAGTGGCCAAAATTAAAACATTTCTTCCATTAAAGAATTGGTTCAGGCTTCAGACTTGCCTATATGTAAAGATGAAATGCATAGTGAACTCTCTAAATGCAAAGATAAAAGAAAAATGATGTTTTCTAACAGTGAGATCAATAAGCCTATAATCACTTATGAAATGAAAGAAAATTTCTTAGAGTGGATGGAGGTTAAATCAGGAAAGATTCTTGTTTCTGAGAATTCACATATGTAATGAATTCTATACATAGCTATGTCCTGATATAGATGGATTTGGAATAGATTGAATTAGATATTTCTAACATCTAATAACTAATAACATTATTTTAGTTAATTAAGTAATAACATTAACCTCATTAACTTGTATTCAGAAATGAAGATCACATCAGAAACATATTTCTTGAACCTAAAACTTAAAAAAAAATTGATCGTATTATGAATTTAACTTTTAAATGTCATAATGCAACAAGTAATCAGCAAATACAATATGGATCCTAGCCCTTTGACACTGCTGAAAATTTCCTTTACAAACTAATATTCATAATAGAGACAATATATACTGTGCCAGCAACCTTCCTATCTTGAAGCTTAATGTCTTGAGGTGAATATCCCTCTGATTATCCCTTATAGATCATTTGCAAATGCCCAAGTGCTCAAATTCTACAAAAAATGCCCACCATCCCCTGTGAATCATTTAGTGAAGATCATTAAATTTGCTCATATTTTGTTCAAATTTTATTTTCAGGCAATCACAGAATTACAGAATAGTTGAGGTTGGAAGGGACTTCTACAGACCATCTAGTCCAACCCCTCTGCTCAAGCACCTAGAGCATGGGGCATAGGGTGACATCCAGGTGGGTTTGGAAGATCTCCAGAGAAGGAGACTCCACAACCTCCCTGGTCAGCCTATGCCAGGGCTCTGTCACCCTCACAGAGTAAAGAAGTTCTTCCTCATATAGAGATGGAACTTTTGTGTTTCACTTTGTATCCATTACCCTTTGTCCTATCATTGGTCACAACCAAGAAAAGTTTGGCCCCATCCTCTCTACATTCCCTTCTCAGGTACTTACACATGTTGATCAGATCCCCTCTCAATCTTCACTTCTCCAGGCTAAAAAGGCCCAGCTTACTTAGTCTTTCCTCATAAGACAGATGCTTCAGTACCTTAATCATCTTTGTCACTCTCCACTCTTTGGAAGCTCCACATCCTTCTTATCCTGGGGAGCCCAGAACTGCACACAGTACTCCAGGTGCGGCTTCACCAGAGCCGAGTAGAGGGGCAGGATCCCCTCCCTCAACCTGCTGGCAATGCTGCTCCTGATGCAGGCCAGGATGCCATTGGTCCTCTTGGCCACGAGGGCACACTACTGGCTCATGGTTAACTTGGTGTCAACCAGGACTCACAGGGATCTCTCTGCAAAGCTGCTTTCCAGCAGGTCAACCACTAATTTGAACAGATGCCTGGGATTAATCCTCCCCAGGTGCTGGTCCCTGCACTTGTCGTTGTTGCACCTCATGAAGTTCCTCTCTGTCCAACCCTCTAACCTGTCCAGGTCCCTCTGAATGGCAGCACATTTTCATTTGGTCACATTTTATTCTGACCGTGCATATGTATTCACATGTACTATCTCAGAGATCTGAAAAGATAAGTTCTGGAAAATCTAGTTACTATATCTTAAAATATGAATTTCCCAGCTGCCTGCCCCAGTTTGCCATTGCCACAGCAGTCCGCTCAGGGAGTGTGTACCCGTGCCCATGGCAGCCCAGCTCTGTCATATGCCTTAGCTTACACTGGTGCTAAAGGAATGCTCAAGCTGGACTGTGAGCTGGAGCAATAGGTGTGCTTCTCACAGCCAAGCCTCGCACATGGCAGTAATCCCTGGCAGAAGGCAGAAGAGAATTTGCCAAAGCAAATTCACCAAATTGCTCTGCTAGTACTACTAATTTTTCTACACTAAGCTGCCTGACAATGGAGGAAGGGCTTACAGCTAATGTAGATGAACTCAGCATTCAAAAGCTCTCGGATATTTCCAAAGACGGAATATAAGCACCTTGGTGTAAATGTGCCTGAAGATTAGACTGAAGCTTGACTACTATAGTAACATTCTGTACGTACAGGTGTAAATGTGCCTTTTAAATTGATATTCACTTAGTCTGGTGAAGTGCCAATAACTTCCTTCAAACTTCAGGTACTTTGATAAGGCCACTAACCTTCAGGTTTTTATTGTGCCTCTGGAGCTCCCGGCACAGGCTCTCCAGCTTGCTGCGGGCCAGGATGGCTCGACTGTGTTCACTCTGCAGCTGGTCCTTCTCTTTGATGATCTGTGCCTGTCTCTTCTGTAGGTACTTGAGCTGCTTCTGCTCAGCACGATGCTCTTCGAGCTAGGGATTAAAACAAAATAAAGTGGAAAATGAAAGAAAAGAAAATCATAGAATCTCATAATGATTGAGGTTGGGAGGGACCTTGGAAGATCATCTAATCCAACCCATATACACAAGCAGGGTCACCGAGAGCATGTTGCACAGGATCATGTCCGAATGAGTTTGAATATCTTGAGAAAAGGAGACTCCACAGCCTTTGGGCAACTTGCTCTGTTAAGAATTTTTTCTTCAAATTCAAATGGAACTTCCTGTGCTTCAGTCTGTGCACATTGCCTCTTCTCCTATCACTATGCAGCACTGGAAATATTCTGACCCCATCCTTTCCACACCCTACTTTATGGTATTTATACCCACTGGTATGAGCTCCTCTCAGTCTTCTCTTCTTGATGTCAGCATCAGACCAGCTCTCTCAGCCTCTCCTCATTGTTGCTCCAGTCCCTTGATCACCTTTGTGCTTTTGCAGTGGACTCTCTTCAATAGTTCCATGTCCATCTTATACTGAGGAACCCCAAACTGGACACCAGATATGGCATCACCAGGGCTGAGTAGGGGGGAAGATCATGTCCCTTGACCTGCTGTCAATACTCCTTCTAAGGCACCCCTGGGTAGCATTGGCCTTATTGGCCATAGAGGCAAGTAGTTGGTTCACGGATAAGTTGTCTACCAGGACGCCCAAGTCTTTCTCTGCAGAGCTGCTCTCCAGTAAGCCAGTCCCCAGCCTATACAGGTTATTCCTTCCTAGGTGCAGGACCCTGCACTTGCCTTTGTTGAATGCCATGAGGATGGGCCAGGATGCATATATATGAGGATGCATAACCCCAGTTTCCTAAAGAGATAGCAGAGTATGTGCTGTTGTGTTTGAGGATACAGAGACCCAGCAATAGAATTGCTAATAGCAGTCCCACAGAGACTGTCTTCCCACACAGGGCCATTATTGGCTATTTTGAAAAACACAGTGCAGTGCAAATGAATATAGCACCAGAAATGTCCAAGAAGAACCTTTTTCCCCATGAAGATTTTAAATATTTTTTCTTCTTTTATTTCGATCTACAGTAGGTCTGCTGTCTATATTACAGACATACCTATACGTCATAAAATATTTCTAAAGACCAAATATATTCTAGTTATTGATGGCTGCAATATGCAAATCCTAATAATAATGTTATTATTAGCATTACAATATATAATAATAGAGTGCTATTAGTATTAATTATTATCTACAGTAAGACTGGGAAAGTTTGGGAGTGCAGGTGAATGATACACAGCTCAAACAAGAAGACAGTCATCAGGAATAATGTTTTACACTTTCTCTGCTCAATGGTATATTTTCTGCAGATGTTCTGTAATTTATGCTTACAGTACAGAGCTCTGTGTATTATGAATCAAATCATAGCTAGTCATACTACAAAGCAATGCAATCACCAGCTTGAAGTACATTTGCACTTTATGCTCAACTTTCAGCATGTGTATTGTTGAGTGGTGTTACCCTTGTTAGATAGAATAGGGCTTTTAAATCTAATCAAGCTCCACTAACTGAAACCATTTTTCTAGTATTGTAGGAAATAAAATAGCCTCTCTGTAATTAAGGCTGAGATTTGTTTTTCTTTATAAGCTTGATTTTGGCCTTTTCCACTTCCCTTTTAAGAACATAAAAAAGGTTCTTTTTACTCCACATTTTGCATGCACAGCCTGTGGTTAGCAGATAATGCTTTGTCCAAATTTTAGATGATTCACTCAAGCTGCGCTTGAGAAAGTGGGCTGAGAATGAAATAGGTCTTAATCGTGAAGTGAAGAATCTTCCAAACATTGTCTTTTTTCCTTAAAAATGATTTGCGTTAGAAATTTGTATTTGAAAGTTTCCAGGAAAATAATCTAAGATGTAATGTTACTTTTGCACTGAATAAAGGAATTCACTGATAAGTAGGAATAATAACAATAAAAAAGGTTCCCAAGCATAAATTATGAAAAACAGTGAAACATTTGCTTAAACAGCTGCAAATAGAAGGAATACTTATCTTTGCAGGCTGAATGAGAGAAAGAAACTCTCAGTTTAGGAAAGAAAAAAAAAGTTTTGTCTTGACGCCTTTGCAGGCAATGACAATATTCACATTTACGTGTTATCATACAGTTCTTTCAGCCAGAACTTGCAAGACCCTCAGGGCCTCTGAAACTAAACCAGTCACAAGGCTGGTGTTTATGCAGCAAGTGTTTATAGGCAATAGCGAAAATAAAGCACAATGTGATTTACTAAACCCAGCCACTCTGGCTGCACCAGTATCAGTGAATAAACTGTTCTTTGATGGTGAATAGTGTGGCACTGCTCATGACCAAATGCCTAAACTCTCCTTTTCTCTTCTCCCCCTAGAGCATAGTCTCATTCACACTATTAGTGAATATTGCCCTTGCTGTTCCCTGATGCCTTTCCAAGTAGTGTTCTCACTGCTAGAGACTGTGCTATCTCCTGGTCTATGCTAGAACAGTTCCCCATGCAGACATGTAGTTAACCAGAGCACAGAGTTGATTTGGATGGAAAATAACTCATTGGAAGCAAGAAGTGGCCCAAAGGATGCAACGGGGACAGGCAAAGGATTGCAGGCAGAGTGGCAACTGTGACAACTGAGTGCTGGCAAGCTATTAATCACATTACCTCCAGCCACACTGAGTGAGCAGTGCAAGCACTTTCCAATAAGCTTTTAGTTATCTTTGTTAATTGTTTTATCTTAGTAATGTTATACAAAATGACAAAGCAGAAGACCCAGTGTTCTTTCAGCACCTTCTCCTGCATGGGTTACTGTCAGTATAGCCAATGTTTCATACCCTATTCTGGCAATACTTCAATGAAGCACCGAGCACATTATAAAAGAAGCCCTATTTCAGTTAATCTGTGAACATAAAGTCCCTTTAAGCATGGCATAAATTACAAATTGCCAGAAACCAATTTATAAAATTAGAGGATTTAATATACACACCACAAAAACAAAGCAGAGTTTATGATGAGACATGGACACATCTGTTCACAAAACCAATTATAAAGCCAATGTTCTGCTCACGCATTTTTAAGTACTCCCCAAGCTGTCAAAATACTGCAGTCTTTCATTTATAAGATTTGTACAAATTATGGTTGTTCAGCCCTACTTAGAAGAAAGCCCTTGATCTCAAAATACTCTATCTTAGAAAGTGTGGAAAGAACAGAGAAAAGTAGTCAGGTAGCTGTTGTGGCTGTAGGGATAATATCATGAATAACAGGGTATTTGACTGTGCATTTCATTATATTTCCGTTTCTCTAATGATTAGTCTCTTTTCTCTTTTTTATGATTTTAAACTGCCTGTCATTTTATACTAAAATTTATAATATTTTTCTTCTGATTAAATTACTGATATGTGTTTAAATCAACAAGCACAAATATAGATTTTATTTTAAATTACAGAAGGAGAAGTTTTGAGTGCCAGTCATCCTTAACAGCTGTGGAGTGTCAAAATAACTTCTGAAAGCAGAAATTCCACTCATCTCTTCTCTGTGCCAGCTTGATAATGTAGAAACACTTCAGATCTCCATTTGTATTAATCTGCCTAAGGAAGCACACAGTGAAGAGGATGTAAAAGCCTTGGGCAGACCCATTTACAAATTACCTGCTATTGATTTCTATTGTTTTCTGCTACACTGGAGAACAATTTAAATTACAAACTTGACCTTCTGTCTTCTCCAACTGTATCAACGGTTTTACTGATATTATTGCAATTCTTACCTCTACAGCATTTTTCTTCCAACATGATTTTATTTTTTTTGAAGAGTAATAATCTCTTTAAGCAGGTACATGGCTGCAGTTCAGAGTCAGAAGGATGAACAATATGAGTACAGATTTTGGGATCTCTGGCATTCTTGAGTGTTATGCATTAGAACATGCTTCTGAAAGGCTGCATCTGTCTTATCTTTATTAGTTGTCTATACATGCTAACCATACTGGAGTGTTGTCTTGAATGCTGTGCTATAAGATTCAAAGCTTGTTGCATTTGCATTGCCTGCAGAGGAAAAGTCCGAAGCCACCTCCTTTTGAGGTCCCAACACCTTATAAGACAGTGGATTTATCACAGACAGGGATCAGAGTGTGGGCCAGAATAAAGGTTTGGATGATCAGAGATTTAGCTTTTGCTGAGAGCTCACAGTACACATGAAATCTTAGCTTGCACTAATAGTATAAAAATCTCCACTTCTTGATTTTATGAAAATGAAGTGCAATGTGAAACACTATTGAAGACTTTGCATTACCCACTTAGTTTTGCTGTTGAAAATGGTATAAGATGCAAGTAAAAGGAGAATCATTAAGAGATGCTGATAGACAAAAGGCTTTGTGTATGTGACATTTAACTTAGCTAACCAGGTATCCTATAAACACTTTAAAAGGTCATTGATTTATTGCAACACCTGTTACATCAAGAATTGAGATTATATGAACACCAGTGAATTGATGGGAGGTGCATGAAGTGAGAATTTGATATAAAATAATCATGGATATTCTGTTAATGAAAGCAGTTTGTATGACAGGAGAAACACATGGATCTCCTGAACTGAGAGGTATTTAGAGGGTTAGAGTAGAATATTCCTGAAAAAATGAAATTATGCTCAGAGTATTAAAGACATACATAAACTTGTAAAAAATTTATTAAGGATAATGATGAATAAACAGACTTAATAGTCTTTTTTTTGTTATGGTTGAAGTCTCTCAGCTGCTGAATCCATGCCCTCAATTATGCTCTGTTATCCCGGAACTATTTACATAAGTTTACCTTGAACTACAAATATAGTTTCATCAGCTTTCCAAGTCTCCCTTCCAAATTTAATCCAAAGTCAAGCCTGTCTTCCTTACATTTTTCTTTTATGTCCTGCACATCCCTAATTTGTTATTTAACCCTCAGAATTATTTGGGGACATATTTTATAGGACAGATTTTACTACTAAATGAAGTCTGAACAAGTTGCACAATATACATTTTTTTATAAGTTCCTTTATAAACGCTTTGCCCAGACAAGAACCGATGCTATACTAACCAGTTCTGCATACTTCTTAAACAACAGGTCCAACTTCTCCTCTGGTGTGTTCAGCTTGTTTAAACTTTGCATCAGTAGCGTGGCTTCCTTCCCTTAAAAAAAGAAACAGACACTTAATGGTAGAGGTGGTTCGAGGCTGATATTCCTATGAATTTTTAGTGTCTTTCTCTCCACAAGAAAAAATGTGCTTGAATTTTCATATTTTCCAGAACACAGTTATGTGCTATCTTCTAGCTCTGAGGGTAGATTCTTAAAGATGCTAATGGCACATAGACAGCTACTGTTGCTGAAAAGAATTAGCTTTGTCTCACATTATCTGCTTTTCATTTAACATTTTTGTAACATGACTGGGTCATGCAGGTGGTACAGTTGACTGATATAAGACAGAAAGTACTTGGATCGAGAAGACCCAAATGCTTAATCTCGTCACAGTTGCAAAATAAAGCTGGTATATCAACTCCTGCTCTGCTTAATCCATATAAGATATAAAGAAGAATGAGTAAGGTATGGAGAATATGGTGAAGATGGAAACAATCAGATAGCAGTGAATATTACTAACCAAGTCTGAGATACATGATAGTGGTGTAAATCACTTCCCTGACATGGCGAAGAGATTCTAGACACCAGAGACAATACATTAAGAGTCCAGTAGCTATCTTGGCATACATAAGCCAAACCATTGTGGGAAAATGTTCTTCTTCTTCAAGGCTGATAGTTTTAGTATTCATTTTAGTCATGAATACA
>JAUBOD010000363.1:775138-822061 GCA_032353885.1 Nothura maculosa | reverse complement strand
CGCCTCTCCGGCTGCCCGGAGCGCGTTTTGCGCGGCGGCTTAGGGCTGACCTGCCGGCCCAGGGAAGCCGCGCGGCTATTTATGGAGGTGGCTTAAAGAAGAGCAGAGCTCGCGGACCGTGGTAGAAGTTTTTTTGAGGAAGAGCCAGAGTACAGAGGTCAAGTTTCCTGGGCGAGCAGCAACTTAATAGGACGCGAGACTGCGGCGGAGCTCACAAGTATCTGGCAGTAGCCGGGGAAAGTAGGTCATTGTGCATTTTTCATTAATCACTCGGTTCAGATAATAAATTGTTTTAACATATTTATAAACAGCATAGGGGCTAGATAGACCCGGCTTGAAGGCCTATTACTGCTTCAGCTGCAGCCAGTGGGACCGTTGCCAGGGGGTTCACTGCAGGAAGATGAGGGTCACGGCCCCAATATTGCTTGGTAGATGATATTATGAATAAGGAAATATATAGTTGTGGCATCCTCTGGGATATGACTCTTCATTAGAAATTAAGTGGCAATATAGGCAATGTGATTGTTTTGCACATTTCCCTGGGGTGTGCTTTTAAGGAATCCAAAAAATCCTTGACAATGCCTTGCTCAAAGCCAGGGCTTTCAGTAGCTGCTGTTGTTTAGAGGCAGTGGCTCTCCGGAGTTTTACAAGGAGTTGTACACAAATAGACTCTACCAGCATGCCTGTGAAACTGCCTATTCTTGGAAAAGCTTATATGCAAGGATTTAATGCTGACAGACTTAAGTAGTGATGTCTCAACTGCGAAAAATCTGTTGTTTAACCAACTTTATGAAGCAAAAGTGCTTCTCGTTGTAGCAAGAAGATTCCCTCTTGTTTTAGGAGATCATGGAGGATTTAAACATTTCTGCAATTTGGTATGCACATGGTTTGATAGTCTGTTTTATAAGAAGTTGATTCAGAAAAGAAAAAGATTACCCTCCCAAGCTGAGGCAGAAGAGAGCAATGCAACATGTGCAGATCAAATACCCTTAACATGGATTTATATAGTGGTAAAATGGGCAAAGACTCTTAAAATGACAGCTATATTCTAAACATTAAATTACTGGTAAGATGATAAATTATGATTCACTACCATCTGATGTTCTGTTGTAAAACATAAGCAATCACTGGCTGGAGCAATACAAGAGTTTTTTTTTTTTTTTTTTTTTTAATTCTTGGTGCTGAAAATGTTCTAAGACTGGGCTCTTACCTACTGCAGAGATCATTTTGTCAGGTGTCCCCGGATGTGCGCACACTTCCTTATTTCTAGTGTTGTCAGTATTTTAATCCATGCATTATTTCTTTTCATTCATAAAACCAATTGACTACTTTATGTCTGTGTAAGGAAAGGAAGGAATAGCACCACTTTTATCACCAGCTGGGACAATTTTAGCAATAGCAATCAGTTTAATTTCCCAGCTTGACTCAAAACACTGCTATTTACACTCCTATTGTGTGGCGATACCCTCCCCTGTTTACATGCCCAGGTTTAAAATTTAACTACATCCACCATGCTGCTTTCCTGCCTAATAAATGCAGAACAGAAGGCTGGAAAAGTAAGCAAGGAGAAAGCGCAGCGCTGTCACTCCTGTGTTAAACTTCGGAAGCGTGGCTAAGTGGGATTACATGTATTATTAGGGTCCTGATCCTGCAGTCCTTACTAAGTAATAACTTAAATGGGAGCTTTGCCAAAGGCTGGGAGGGGAAGAAAAGACTGCAACAGTTGGCACTGAGTGAACAAGGTGTCAATTGCCTATTAAGGGTGTAAATTTTTCTCACCAATATTCAGGGAATATTTGTATGAATTTGTGTTGGTGGCTGTAGCTGGCACAACTACAAGGTTTTCTAACAATTTCTGGGAGAACAAGGTTTGAGATGTCCCACAACAGAATATTTTAGGGATACACATTAGTTACTGCCTCCTTCTAAGTCACTAGAAATGAAGTGTAGTCAGCTTGGATGTGACGCAGATCGGGACTGATGCAGCAGCCTCCTGGGGAAACCAAGCCAAGGAGGACACAGGACAAAACCCACCGCCCTCCTTCCCCAAGCTACAAATACTTAAACAGGTCTCTTTTACATAGCTCTTCCAGGTGAGATAACAAAAGAACAAAGTCTACTATATAAGTGAAAGAGGATTTATAAAATTACAAGTTTAATAGATAAATATAATAAATACTTTATGCATCATAACTCTGGACAACTACATTTAAAGCAAGTATGTTGGCAAGTCACAAAAAAAGTTGCACCTTGGCAACTTTATTTTTCATAAAACCACACTGACAGGCATATTACAATGTTACGTATGAGGCTTTATGCTGTTAAGTATGTTTAAATCCTGCTCACCTACCGAGTTCACCATGACATATATATGAGTGCAGTGTACTTTCTATTTTGGAATGTCTTTTTGAACACCAACACAGTTGTACAGATAGATGTTCTACTTACCAAGGACAGTGGGGAGAATTTGAAGAAAAATACTGGTAAATGACTTCTAGAAAAACTAAAGCATTTCTTAACTTTTTATTGACATTGGCAAATTAAAATAGAATAAATTAACAATATTTTCCTCAAAAAAATGTTTTGTACAAAAATACTGTCAAAATTTCCTGAAAAGCTTTCAACACAGTAGTATCTTTTCATGTACGGAATAAACTATATTAGCACAGTGTCAAAATGCTGAAGACAGAAACAAAATAATTATAATTAAAAAAAAAAACTTTGAAATGTTTGCCACTAGTCAACATTCCATCCACACCATATTATTGTCTGTACATATGGGGGAGGGGGAATGGGTAGCAGACTTTAAGTATTACTTTTCCTGATCTGGAAAGGTTTGGCCCACATCTGTTAAGCTTCCAGTTTAGCATATTCAAAAAAAAGGTTTATTAGTCTGCACTGCAATGCATAGTTAAAAATTAAGCAAGATGGCAGCATTTGTGCAGTAGTATCTGCCCTTCAAAGTTCATGCAACCAACTAATGCAATTTTTTTCCCCTGTTCACTCAAAATTTGAATGCAGTTCAAGTCATTGGAAATCATCATTTACAAAATCCACAAGATTAAGCAATTTGCCAAGATTAATATCTAACAGTTCAGCACTGTGGAAATTATGGGCATGTTACTGTGAGGAAATTAAGAGAGAGAAGGGGAGAGGGAAGACAACATAAAAAGGCAGAGTTTGCTAGAAATTATTCCTACGGGAGGGGAGGTGAATGTCAGCTACAAAAAAAAAAAAAAAAAAAAAAAAAAAAAAAAAAAAAAAAAGTGGCAGCAATTAAACCCAAAATTTATACAAGCGGCGCATAGTTTACTCTGCTTTCCAGATTCTCACCTTTCCGAGCCCCGGAAGGTGAGACACTGTGTCTGCGGGAATGCCTCCATTCACACCGAGGGAAAGTCCTTTGTTTGCTTCCAGGGAATCAGCAGCTCACCCTGCTGGGCTGCTGTTTGCAAACGAAGTCTGTCATGAAGTCAAACTCGTTCTGTCCCAACCACAGCTCGGGCAGCTCCTTGATGCGGTCCAGGCCCATTTCGATGACTAAGGACATTAGGACCTCCTCGTCGATGAAGTCAGTGTCTATGACATTGGGGGGCAGCATCGCGGCGGGGCCGTGGGGGCCGGCGGGTGGCCCGCTGCCACCGCCGCCACCTCCGTGCTTGGGGTCCCTGCAGTCCCTGAAGTGCTGCCCGCTGCCCGTGAGCGGGTGGCTGGCCGGGTGCAAGTCCGGCATGTAGTGGCTGTGCGGGTAGGGGTGGTGGCTGAAGTACTGGTTGTTGAGCTTCTGGAGCTGCATGCTGGCCGTGAGCTGCCCGCCTTGGCCGGCCACGGCGGGGGCCATGAACTGGGAGCCACTAAAGCGCGCGGCGGGCGGCATGGTGCCTGTGGGGTGCCCTGCGCCCACACTGCCAGGCCCCATGGCGTGTCTGATGCCGCTGCTCGCGTTCATATTCCCAGCTCCGTAGTGTATGTGGTCGCCCATGAGGGCATTGAAGGCGTGCTGCTGCTGCTGCTGCTGCTGTTGCTGGTGGTGGTGGTGGGCGGTAGGGAAGGCACCCATCCCCATCCGATGGGCAGGGTGGTGGTGGAGCCCGCTGGAGCCGTCAGGGAATCGCCCGTGGTTCATGGCCATCATGTGGTCTGCCATTTCCCACCTAGAAAGTTAGCATGGGAATATATTTAAAAAATAAAATAAAAAGACATCCAACGCCAAAGCTCCCTCTTCGGAACTCGCTGCGTGTATCTGTCCTTCCGAGAAACGACTTCGCCGGTCCCACCGTTCTCTCTTTCAAAGGCAGAAAAACCCTCCTACCACGACTCTTCCGTACCGTAGAGTACAAAGGGAAAAATAAAGACGAGGCTGCGGTACAAAAAATAAATCGTGGTCCCCTCCGCAAATCCAGCGAGCAACACGCCTTCCCACTCCAACTTGGGCATACCTATCAGCGTCGCATCCAGCGGGAGCCGCCGCCTCCCCAGCGCGCTCCAAAGGCTCCCGAGCCCCCCGGATTTGCCGGGAGAGGGAACATTTTTGAAAGACACTCCCCTCAACTTGCAGAGAACCGGCAAAGAATTAAACACGTCCCACCTAACCCTTGCCAGCAACTTTTGCAATTACGTCCGAAGATTTCTAAATATATATACATATGTATATATGTATTTAGCACGGCACAAATAAGAAGAGAAAGCCGCACAGCTGAGCACTGCCTCCCCCCACCACACACACGTGTGTTTAAGCAGTCACATTTCCCTGTTGCACACAAAAGGGACACACAACACGAGCCCCAGAGCCTCTGCACTCACCTCGCCGCTTCTTCCTTCCTTCGCTTCAAAGGTGTCGCTTGAATCAGTCAGGAAAAGTCCCCCCGCATAGAGAGGGCTTCGCTGCTCCGCGGGGATGTTACTGCTCCCGCTGCCGCAGAGCCCGCGCTGCCTTGCGCTCCTCCGCGAGGCTCATCGGCACTTGCCAACAATGAGCTGTGTTTCTTACCCGGCTTTGGCCACAGCTAATATAGGATTTCAGAAGGGAGGAGCAAAACCCTTACAGGCAACCAGAAGTAAAACCTGGAGCAAGCGAGGAGGAAGAGAGGAGAGAAAAAAAAAAAAAAAAAAAAAGGCAGCGCGCGCACACGCACACAGGGAGACAGGCAGAAAGGGCCAGGCGGACCTGGAAGGCATCCAAGGAATCCTGTTCTCTCCGGCCGAGCCACACGCGTGTTTGCTGAGCGCCGTGGCCGGGACTGCCAGCGCCGCCCACTCGCGGGGGCCGTGGGCAGGGCGGGCAGCGCAGCCCCCGCGGGACCTGGGGAGGCCCCCAGAGCCCCCGCGCACCCCTGGCCCCGCGCGGCCGCCTCCGCTCTCGCTCCTCGCCCGGCTCCGCTCGTCCCGCCCGCGCCCACGCGGGGGGCGCTGCGAGGCGCGGACACGCGTGGGGCTGCGGGGGGCGCGGCGCGGCGCGGACACGCGTGGGGCTGCGCGCTCGGGCCGCGCTGCCGCTGGAGGCGCCTCCTCCCCGCCCTGCAGGTGCCTGCCCTGCCAGTGCTGCCCCCCGCCGCGGTCCCGCGTGGGCTCCCCACACGGACTCCCACTGGGGCTGGCCCATGTCCTGGTGGCGGAACCCGAGATCCACCTTTTTCCACGGACGTGGGTACGGCTGCTGCCCCTCATGCTAGAGGTCAAGGAGAAGGGGGTACCCACATAGTTCCCCCCCCCCTCCCCTCCTAGGCTTGCTCCCCAAGCTCCCCAATTTAGAAAGTCGGCAAAGTGGGTGCTGAACCGGTTGTTTTGGTGTGCGCTATTCATGTTGTTATGATGTTTTTTCTCGGAAGGGCAAAGAAAAAAAAAAAGAAAAATGCAGAACATGGGGACATGCTTTGTGAGCGCTCTGCTCCCATCTGGCACGTCCCCTATCACCTACTTGCTGCAGGCAGTGCCGGGCCTCGCAGGGCAGTGGTGGCGACTTGCCTTGCTCAGCCTCAGCAGGGCAAGAGCGCACAGAATCCCCTGAGACAGGTGCCCCAGCAAAACGCACCCCTGCTCCAAACCTGCCAGCTCCACTCCGAAGGGCGGCTGTGCGGCTGTGCAGGAGCAGCATGCGTGTGCCGAGGGGGAAGGGGAGGCCAGCTGCAGGGAAGACCTGGATGGTGCCCTGTTTTCTGTGGTGTCTTCATCCGGCTGCCATCCTCTCTGCATCCAAGATGGGGCTGCTTTTTGTGTGGAGGGGTGTGACTCTAGGCATGCTGCCCCCCAGGAGCCCAAGGTATTTGAGCTCCTCTTCTGAGATCACAGCAGCCACTGTACAGGCTGAGCTGGAGCATCTGCTCCTCTGTGAGCTGTCCAAGGACACGAGGAAATGGCAGGAGCACCAGCTTTCAGGAGGACACACGAGCAAGGGCAAACATGCTGTCAGAAGCAAGGCTGTCCTCTTTGGCCTCCTGTGGATGGACCAGGCCCTTACCTGGCCACAGGAAAAAGCAAGGGTGAAACCCAAAGGAGGGTTAACTCCAGCTGGAAGTGGAGCTTGCTCTGCCTGTCTCCTGCCCTGGCTTCCCGTGAGGCCGGGCTGGGTAGCCAGGTGCTGCAAGGTGTGGCAGAGGGTAATTCCCTGTGCGGCTGCTGCAATCTGACCACAGCTTTGTGGGCAGGCAGCAGAGGGTGGGGACACACAAGGCACCAGAAAAATGCACTGCGGAAAGCACAGCTTTGCAGGGTGGCAAGGAGGGAATTGCAGTGCTGGGAGAACAAGAAGGCTCAGGAGTATTAATGTTACCTTGCAGAAGTGACCTCATTCCACAGCTAGGTTTCTTGCAGGGACTGAATAGGTTGCATATCGTGATGCCACATTCTGGTCCTCTAATGGATATGAGCAGGTGCACTTCTGTAAAGTGATGTTGAAGCAGGGCCTCTTCTCGGGCCAGTCATGGTGACAAAGCATGACTTTTCTGAAGGTTTTTCTTCTGGTGGTTGTGTAGGTTTCATAGGATAAAACAGTGAATAATAAGAAGATCCTGTTCCAGGTGGCAATTACTCAACTGTGTATCATGACAAGAGACTTGTTTAATGTCACATATCCATGGTGAGACTGGTATGCCTTTTGCTCTCCATTGACTTGAGTCTGAGCTCCTATCTAAAGTCAAACATACATCCTAATACAATGCTGCAAATGCTCATTCCTATTTTCAATTTTCCGGTGCTGGAAGCTGGTACCACATCCTGAAGTGAGTTATGAAGGATTGACATGAGACTGCCAGAAAAAACAGTAGGCCTGTTGCAACCTCTATGACACACTCATACAAAACATATCTTCAGGTATTTATAGTCCATCTGAAAAAAAGAAAAAACAAACAAAAAAACCCCCAAAAGTGGGATGAGACTTTCTTCATCAGGGCTTGCACTGCGATTAAGATAAAGTTCAACAGGGTGGTGTGAGAAGAGACGAGTTTTGTATTGTTGGATGGTTTATGGCTGCAGCATTTTACAGCAAAATGGGAATACAATCAGCTGGTTGCTTTCCAGGAAATGGCTTGAAGACCGATGACAAGGAGCAAAGGGAAGGCAGGACAAAGCATGAATCCATCACAGTAGAGCTACTAGGAAACTGTGAATCTCATCTGTTTGCCACTCCTAATGTGAACCACAATTATTTAAAGCAGTCTTTTCAATGGTATTCTTCAAAGACTTCTGCTAACCTGAATTGGTTCTTCAGTCAAATAGTAAGAAAGTGGGGCACTGCGTATCAGGAGAACACAGGAGATGGCCAGGGGAGGGGATGAAAGCAGAGGCGTTCACTGAGTCACTCCAGTGGAGAATCTGAATATCATTGAGAGCAGAATATGACTGCTGTGCCCATCTAGGAAGAATCGCTGAGAAATATCAAACATGACAATGGGAAAGAAGGAAAAAGATGGATCCTCAGCTGGGTGCTAACATTTTCAATTGAAGGTCATAGAGGAATTAAGCCTGGAGGCTGCCCTGCTTGTTCCTTTCTGACTGGAACATCTGCAGCATGTGGCAGAACGAAAAGGAAAATCAAAAGCAGAATTCAAGAAGGTGTTTTTCCAGGTATTTGATGGTAATGTTAAAGTCAGTTGAATGCTTGTAGTTCAAAGGGTGCATCGTAGGAGCTGGATGTACAGGGTAGTGAATTTCAGGAGGACTTGGATCACTAAGTCCTTTTCTTTTTGCAACTCAGAAATATAATCTATAATTCTCTGTGACTTGTTTCTTCCATTGTCACTGTGGAAGCAAGTTTCTTTGTGTTCCCTTCTACTTTAACACAAAGCCTACCAGGATAAACCAGTTCAGGACATCTGCTAGGGTTACTTGATGGGAAAATTTATATCAGGATGATATCCTGAAAGAAATGGCCTATCTTGAGAAGCTTATTCAGAGCACATGCCATGATTTTCTTGTTGCTCCCGCTTTTGACCCATTCACAGCTTCCTTCAATGTGACCTGTCCTGGGACACTTGGTACTTAGCAGAGAAGATTGAGCAGTGGTGCAGGAGGTACCAGCCCAGAGGCTGGGCAACTGCTGCTGGTTTAGTTTTTCTAGGGGGAAAAAAAAAAAAAAAAAAAGCTGATAAGTATGTCTGAGGTGGGCAACTAATAGAAATCCATCTACACTCTAATTCTCTTATTCCAGGGCATCTTCCCTACTCTGAAACCCTTTGTTAGAGGAATTATTTGTTTGTTTCAGTGTGTGGGATGGAAATGTAGAAGATTTTTTTTTCTTTTTTTGGACTAGGAATTCCATTTTTGGTATGCTTTCCCAAGAGACTTGTTATTCTTACATGATTTGGTGGGGGAATGTGTACAGTGGGCACAAGGTTAGCTACAAAGCTAAACATAAGCTCCTCAGAGTATCTAAGTGGGTGAAAACGACCCTGTTTGTTCAATCAAAATCAAGACTAGGGAAGCAGAAGAGAGTGCTTTACTTCCGGTTGGTTCAGTTTGTTGAGTACCAGGCACAGGCTTCCCAAAATTGTCACAGTTCCCTTCGTCTGGTTCCAGACACCACCCAGGCATTTCCCAGAGCTTATGAAGTATCCTCCTATTTCAGTGATCTTCTCTATGTGGGGAAGTTACTGTTCAGTGAGATAAAGTAGCTTGATGTATAATTACTCAGCACAGGTGTGGAAGAGATGACCCAACAGGGATTTTCAGTAGTGGTATATGTTAGAAGGAATTAACAGATAAATGATCAAGTGAAAGAAAATAGGTGCTGTGTTTCTTACAGTTGGTCAGTGTGGGAGAGAGGGGGAAATTTAGAGACTGAGCATGCGCCATCTTGACTAGTCAGCCCAGGACTCATTTTTTCCTTTGCTGGTTTAACAAGGTAATTGATCTCTCTGCTGATTAGAAGTGGTTACCAGTGCATTTGTTAGCAACAAATCTTTATAGAGAGCAAAGAGAGTTACTGAAAGCAATGAACATCCTGAACCACTTGGGCATAAGTTACAGTGTCATGAACTTATAGCCCTTGTTTGTGTGCCAGGAGCCAAAGATATACACATCAAAGTGGTTTGCTAAACTAAATTAAGGAACATGGGCTATGCAAATTGTCTCTCCCCACCCACCTTTTCCTGTTTGTTTAGATGGCTCAAGATAGTAATATATTGGTAATAATGAATGTGGCTTTGCATTTTTTGTTTGTATTGTCTTTTTCCTGTGAGAAAGTCTTGGGAAAGGTGACTAGCTACATCTTTTTACTTTTATGCCCTGTCAATGCAGTGCTTCAAGCTGGTATAATCACAATTCACAGGTACTTCAGTAAGTGCCAAATATTTTCTTTGAAAAAAAGTAGTGCTGTAAAAATGGACATACTTACTACAAGCATTATTTCTTGAGGAGTTTCAAAAGGATTTCATTATACAAAAGTAAACACGTGAGTAAATCACTAAATCAAGTATCTGTCTGTTTGTATTCTGTCACACAGAAGCCCAGTGTGGACCTTTTTGCTACTCTTTTGTGTATTAGCAGGAACTGAAGATAACAAAAAGAAAATACTCATAGGCCTTTTAAAAAATGGTAGTATCTTCTGTAGTAAAACAAGTAACGCCAGGTTTAGATTCAGTACAGAGACGAGAAACAATTAAGTCAAGAATAGTTTTGTTCAGTTTGCTGACCAAGCCAGGTAAGAATAATACTGTTTTGGGTCAACAAAGACTTTCTTTTCCTTTTATTTTCAGGTAGAATTAAATGCTTTATTTAATTGAAATTATTAGAGAGTAGAATACATAGTTCTAAGTATGTATTAGACCTGGATGATTACCCCCAAAGTGTTCATTGCATACATTCTTTAATTAATTAAACTGATAGTTGACAAGTAATTTGTTTGAAGTCCAACATATAATTGAAGCTTATTATTAGAATGAATTAGAATGATCAAAAAAAAAAGGTTTTAAAAAAAGTGATCATAAATACAGGCCCAAATCCAGGGTAAACTTGTGCATATGATTGAGTCACATTTTTTAGGCAGATCATTCCAAATAGTCCCCATTCTCTCATATCTGCAGGTGAATATTCTATTTTAAATCAGTGAGGCTATGCAAGAAATGAGATACTTCTTGGTACGAGCAGGGATACCAAACTTTTTGTACTACAGTTTGACCAAATTGGCACACAGCATAAACCCCTCTATACTTTGGACTGAATTTCCAGATGGTTGCCTCTTTAAGGCATGATAATCCACCTGTGACACTGACCTGAGGCCACTGAGTGTCTGGCCTGGATTTTTAATATCCAATCCAGAATGTATTTACGTTATTCTGTTGGCTAAGTCAGATTTTCCCTTTGCAGTTCTAATATTTCTAATAGAAAAAAAAATTAGTAAAATTAACAGTGATTATATTAAAGTTCTCACATTTAATTGAACTTCTATTTAGAATTTAGTTAAACACATACTTTTTATACCCAATAACATCATATGCTGCATATTTTTTTAATCATATTCAAAATACTGGACTTCATATGGATATAGTGTATGGCAAAACAAATATGTGCAGAATTGTACATAAAATCAGTATTGTATGTAAAAAAGGTAGTCCTTTAGTATTATCATGACGGTCATTAATGCTTCTCCAGTATCCTAGCTAGTTTAAATATTATTTAAATAAATAATTAAATAGTTTAATTCTCCCCATGGTGATAAAGGGTTATAAGCAGCTGTGGCATTGTCAGAAGCCAGTTGCAGTTTTAGTTGCATTTTCTCTTTTAATGTGATTATCTTTTTCTCCTAAATTAAATAATTATAGCATTTGTACTGTGTGGTAATGGCAGTAGCATTCATTCCAGGCCTATAAGCCTATGTTGTGTTTCGGGGGAATTTATAAGCAATAAACCCCCTCATCTAGTTTGGCCTTTTGGGTAACATTTTCCATACACACTTTCTCCAGCTTGCTTTCATTTTGCAAGAAGGATATGGGAATCACCCCAGTGTGACTCGTCTCTTCAGTAGATTTTCATTGTATTTCTTTAAGTAAGAACTTGTTACTCTTTTGATTTCAAACTTCTCTTTTGAGGATTTACATTTCCTGTTGAGTCTCACCTCAACCCAGTACTCTGCATCATCTTCCGTTAGATGCCTGATATATATTCTCTTTGCTCTGCATGGCAAGGGTTAACCTCTAGCAGACAAGCCATTCTCAGGGAGGAGATCCCTATCTCAGCTTCTCCCTTCCTGACTGCTTGCTGCCAGACAGGCTTGTTGCTGTTTCTCTCCAGATCAGCTCTACACTTTCTATGTGGAATTACTTCCTGTTTTCCCCTCATCCCTTCATTTTGGTTGGCACCAGCAAGCATTGTTTCCATTTATGTAAGTGGCTCTTCTGTGCGCCATAGGATGCAGAAGCAGCAAAATTGATTTCAATATGTTATATTTGCTTTGAAAAGTGTACAGTAAATCAGACAAACCCCTGGAAATTAAAAAAAAAATGCAAAGAAAATAAATAGTTACAAATAGTTTGTGTTTCCTGAAATTAGTGAAAACTCAAGTGCTGGAGTTGAAAACAGAAACCTTGTCCTTGTCTTCTTAGCAGGCATATCTCAATGAATTCTGCAAAATTATGATGTAAGATAATCAGCCTAATTTTAAATTCTTTTTTTGAAGGCACAGCGGGTTGTACACTATTTTTTAAACTTTTTTGTTCTTCTGCGTCAGCAGAAGTATGGTGATATCATACTTGAGCACTAATAATACTGCTACTTACCATTAACATAAATTATCCCTTTATAGCTTCAGAGCACAACACCAACATTACCTAATTATTCTAGCAATGAGCATGCAGTATATTCCTTCTAAAGGAGAAGTTGGTGGATTTAAACGGTGATATCTAATCATAAAGTCTACTAGAAGTTTCATCAATGGACAGGTCAGGGTGTTTTTTCTCCTCCCCCATGTCTTTCCCTGCTCTTCCAGTTGTACCACAGAAATGAGGGGTGACTTAAGCACCCAAATTCCTTTCTCCTTCTGAAAGTCTCAAATGGACCTCACTTCTTAAAAATGGAATAACTGATATTTCTTTTAGAAAATGCCTAGGAGAAAACATTTGAGGTGAATGCATGGCATCTGAGTATCGTTAGTGTGGTGGCAGATATATGATGTGAAAAAAATTCTAAAAGTATGTAGGTTTTTTTGTTTGTTTTTGTTCTTTTTGGATTTTATTTCAGATCATGAGGGTGATCCTTGCTACCTCAATGTCAGTAGAAAGCAGCATTATCAACACTGTTTTTAGTGGACAGAAGATCCTTCCTAGGTCCTTTGGTGGACTGAAGAACTCCTTCCTAGTAACCTCTTGACAACAGTTCCTTGCAGCTCTTCCTCCCTTCCATGAAATAGGACAAAATATTCTTCCCTCTCTTCTCTGCTTTCTATTTATCCTAAATATTCAATTCTCAGTGTCTCTTACTAATTACGCCTTCCGTGACTCTTTAGAGGCTCTTGCTTCCTTTTTGTCCCAGGTGTCGTTTATCTCTGTAAACGATCATACCTCTCAATCCTCATAGCTCTTGCCCAGTAAGAGGACTGCAATTTTCCTTCTGAATAGCCCATTTCCTGCAGCTACCTTCATATGTACTACTACCACAAAGAGGAAAAAAAAACAAAAAACAAAAAACTTTCATCCAGCAGACAGCAGCAGTCCCACAACCTATTACCCATCACAGTAAATTATGTTCTTCAATACCAACTTCCCCATATGACCATGTCCACACTTGCTTCTCTTCAGTCTCTCTCTAACATCCTAATAAACAACCTTCATTCATGCAGCAAATGTTAAATCCAATAAATTCTCTCACTAAATAGCCTATAGCTTTCCTCAGGTATACAGCAGTAGCAAAAATGTGTATCAGTAATCTTACCTCCATCTAGAATTGTCTCAAGTACTTCAGTGAAATATTTCCTAAAGATGAGTCCCTGCTGGGACTGCCTTCTTTTCGCTACCATGCCCCTAGTCCCATGCCAGGGTAGGAGGAGGGTTGTTATTACTAACCAATGTTTATATATAGCTTTTAATCTTCCGAGAGTGGATATTGAGAAATATCCACTACACAGTATTTTCATTTACAAGTATTCTAAAAGTCTTCATATTTGAGGATAATATTCATATTTGAGGATAATACTGTTCAGCTTATAATCTTTTATTACCATTTCATTCATTAAGTGTATAAATTTTCAAGGCTAGTTGATTCCGCAAGAATATTTATGTTGCTTGTGGCACAAAACAAACAGTTTTATGACTGTTACTGGCTTGAATTCAGTGTATAGCTCTGATTAATGCTATTTTTAAACATAATATTAGGTTCATTACTGCTCATTTATCATGGCTAGCTATCCTGATTCAATTTTTGTTAGCACAGTACAAGGGAATTTGATTTCAGGAAGAACAAATAGCTAAAAGTATATCTGAAATTCAGTCACATGTTTTTTTGCCTGAAGACAGGTATTCATAGCACAGAAAAAGCTGCTGGTACAGTAAGTTTAGTATCTGCCTACTAGCACTGCCAGCACTGATGTCTTCTAAAGAACTCATAATGCATCAGACTTTGAACAATACTTTACTTTGGGAAAGATTCCCTTGTGGCCATATAACTGAGAAGACAAAGCCCTAATATAAAGCAGCTAGCCAGTTATATCATCACTGATGGAGATATAAATGTGAAGGATTGCTATCTTAATCCTGCTGAGCCTTGAACACTGGAAGTTGAAGGCTCTTGTCATTTTTATCTTTTGTACAACAACAGATGAAATGATACCTCCCTGGCTTGTATAATCAGTTATACTGATTACAGCAATTGATGGACTGACTCAATTTACGTCAGATGAAAGACTAGGTTTCTTGCTTTATTTTTTACATATGTCCAATTCTCTGTTTTGGTGGCAAACCAAGCTATCTGGCTTCGTAACAGTTTATGACAAGTTATCTACAAAATAGCCAAACATTGCAGAAGTTAAACTGCGTCCTTTTGACATGTTTTCCCTTACCCTTCCCTTACTATTAATAAAGAAGATAAGTAAGGATGTCATATGGTCTTCTCTGTTCTATCATCCGTTGTATAAACTTTCTCATTCTCTTCCTTTGCAAACGATGGCTCTGCTCCCTTAAGGTGCAGAGAGGTGAAGGAACAGTGTAGTTGGTAACAGGGAAGATAACTTGGCACTTTGCAGGATTGAGCTCTGCAAGGTCATTCAGTGTATTCCCTAAGCATTTTTTTCTTCTGCATTCCCTTTAAGGTTGGCTAACTGGAACTTTCTATCAGTGCTTTATATAATCATATTGCAATATTTTCTATCTTCTTCATATTTTTTAATCACAGCTTTATTAACTGGTTCTGACCACTGCGGCACACTGAGCAGACATCTTCGTTAAACTATCCACACTGATGCTTCCATCTTTTTGCTGAAAGGTTACAATCACTCCACAACCCATCTGTGTATACAAGTAGCTTAAATCATGCCTCCCGAGGTGCACTGCTCTGCACATACCTACACTACTCTCCATCTGTCACTGCATTACTCAATTACTTAGTTTTGTCAGGACTTAGGTGCCTCACAGCCCACCAGTCTTGCCTGGCACACGTAGGTAGCCAGGAAAGATCACTACCTCATTAGCTAGCCCTTCCAGTAGGTCCTCTCCAACTACGTTAAACGGTGCTGGCATTCGTATTGATCCATGAGGCACCCCACTATTTTAATTTTGTGAAGGGAACTGAGCAATTATTTCTACTCCACTCCTACTTACTCTCTCTTAAGTGGATTTTAATCCACAACTGACAAGATGTTGCCTCTTCTCCTGCTGGTATCCAGCTTTCCTCATCAGTCCCTTGCGACAGGTCCCTATGCAAACCTTTGTTCTGAATGCAGGTTTTGCTGCCTCCTGCATTTTGCTGCTATCTCACACCTTTACTTAAAAGGCAGAGGTGCAACACCGAAGGCTTTGTTTAATTTTTCTATACTGTTTGTTGACCCAGAAGCTTTTATTGATAAGAATGTTGTTTATTTCAGTGTCCCATAAAACTAGGTGAGCTGCAGACCTCTTTTACAGTGGCTCTGCTGCAGAAGGGAGATACTTTATAAACTAAATATATCCAAAAGGCTATCAATTTTGTGCAAGTAGCAACCCCTTTAGCAGCACTTCACTCTGCCAATTGAAAGCATCAAAAAAAAAAAAAAAAAAAAAAGCTTTCTCAGCATGCACAGCAAGCATCCCCCCAAGCACCCCCATCCCAATTTGGGACTATCTGAGAGTTCACTTTTAACCCTTGTGTCCGGGGTTATCATGCTGATTTTGGTATGTGTCTGTCAGCAGCTATTACTTTCTTCCAGATTGGGGCAGAATGCATTTCTTTTTTTGTGAGTTTTACATTGTCCTTAGGAGAGGCTTCCTGCAGACTGAACCTTCTGGACCAAAACTGCCACCCGCACTGGTCACTTTTCTCCTTTCCCTGCAAATACCACCACAGCACCCCTGCAGGCATTTATTTATTTATCTATTTATTTATCTCTTTATTTATTTATTTATTGTGGAATCCCACTTGACATCAGTGCTATACAAAATGGATGATGATGAGGAGGAGAAGGCTGCTGTGTGCTGCCAGGCTAGGAACATCTGGCTCTTTTGCTTTCAACCCCCCCAACTCAGGAGTGCTAAACTGATTGTCTTGGCTAAGGAAATGGTGAGATTTACACAGGTATTTTAAGATGCTTGATTTTTGCTAGTGCTTTTCCTGGGAGAACAGGGTTTTTTTTATTCTTTTTCTTTTTTTTTTCAAATTCTTCTTTGTAGGTATAAGGAATAAAAAATACTTCAGAAAAAAAAAGAACAAGTTCCAGTGAACATCTGGTACTAGAATAATGGCAGGGGATATTACAGATTTGTGACAATGAGATGGAAGTAGTACAGTCATCAGAGAAGAAAGCTGCTACAAAATGAGTCCTTTTTACTCTAGTGGTTAAACTTTCTTTTCTAAAGGTTTTTTGAGGTTCTGAAGCTATATTTATTTTATTTTATTTTATTTTATTTTATTTTATTTTATTTTATTTTATTTTATTTTATTTTATTTTATTTTATTCCATGTTTTTAAACATTGGTAGTGAGCGGGGCCTCAGCTCATGTTAGAAACTTTGGGAGTGCTAATGGAGATAAAGCAGTCTGTAGCAAATTTAGCACTGCAGTGTCAAGCTATGAAGTCTCAATGGCAGCATTTAAAATACGCGCTGCCAGAGAGCTTCATCTAAAGCTGTACTTCACGCCTTGCTGATATTGATGGGGTTAGACTGGCCTTGTCAGTCCTGGGAGACTTCAGAAAAAACACTTTCCCAGACAAGGCCATTGTGCCCCCAACGGCAGACATTGCAGTTTTTGAAGGCTATTTTGTTTACTGCTTCTTGGCTTCTGATAGCAAAAAATAACAGGCTTAAATATTCCTGACCAGCTGTAATTCTGGTGACGATGTGACCATTCTGCCAGCACAGGGCAGGAGGCAGAGATAGGAGAGGGTGCTTGCAGGGGGAAGGTTGCACTACTTATTTTTAATAGGTTTAAACAGTGTGGAACAGTGTGCACTGCAGAGCTGCAGTTTTCCCTCAAGTAACGCATATCCTGATTCTCCTGACATAGGAAGAGAAGCAACTCGTATAAGGTTTCCTCAATAGCATATTTCTTGGGGCATTATTTATATTCTGTGCCTGATATTGTCGATATCACCTTGCTATGCCAAAGTTTTGAATGGATTTCCAGTGCAGCAAATAAAGAGCTTTAGTAATTTTTACATTCACTTTTGCATTAACCTTAGACTAGACCTGCCAAATCTGACTTGTGAGGTATAAGTGATGCTCATTTTGGATTAAATTTAAAATAACTCTTATAAAGCGTTATCCTCTTCCCCCTTGATATAAGAATTTTGTTTTTGATTTCAATGATCCATTTAAAATCTCACTCAGCTTCTGAGATTCTATTTGTAATCTAATTTAGATTTTTTCTACTTAGGAAGGCTTGCTAAGAATTCCTAATTTGTTTGTGGAACAATAGATATAAAAGCAAATAGCAAAGAATGGTGGTACAGAACAAAGCGTTTTAAATATAATAATAATAATGACTGTGTTGCCACTCTGTTCCCACTCCTCTAGCAGTACAAACCTTTTTCTTGGGCAGAATGCAGTACTGAGTTCTCTTCCATAACCTCTTACCCTCTTCTTACACATATGGGATTTTTCGTTTTTGAATTATTTTTCAAGTCATAGTTCTTCAGAGTTTGATTTCTTCTTTTCACCTCTTTATTCCTTTCTCAGTTTCCTTATAACCAAGAAAATAATTTATTTCTGTAATAATTGCTGTGTAGAATGGAGATTATAACATAGGAAGTGGAGATGAAAATGACAAGTTAGGCCATTTCGCAGTGCATCTCCATTGCTTATGCATGATGATTCCCCACACTGTAACATATTCTGTAGTGTTTTGTCCAATCCAATTTCGTAAATTGAATTGGCTTCTATTTAAAATTGGAGGCTGTTCCTGGAGAGGTCACCAAGAAGAATGTCCTACATGCTAGGAAGTTGATATATGTATGTCATATGTATATGTATATATTGCCATATATATATGGCAAATGGTTATTTATTTTATTTTATTTTATTTATGCATATATATGTAATACACACACCCCATTTAAGAACACTGGAACACTAGTGCACTTTGTAATGACTTCCAAGGATCTGAGAAATAATCATGTTAATAAATGCAATATTGGGACTCCTTCTGCAGCAGTTCTTCCCGTAAGGGTGTCCATTGCCCCAAAAGTAATTGCACAAGTGAAATAGTAGCGGAATCAGTCTCAGTGTATGTAAGTTCATTGAAAAACAAACTAAAAATGCAGTGTATTAATTGATCTGCAGTATGACTTCTGGCTCAGTTTATGGATTTGAATTGATGAAGTTCAAAATTACTGTATAACTAGCTAAGCAAAAGACCCATTAATCTAGCCCCAGGAAATTTGAAGTCATAATCCCTAGTTTTTGGTAGGAAAAGAGAGAAGGAATCAAAAAGTAGTTGAGGCGCCTGATTTGGATTGAGTCATTTCAGGGCACTGGCTGTCTGTGTAACTACTGAGTGTTTTATACCTTTGTGGCTTTTGGCTTATATAGTTGGCCTCCAATTCCCTCCTTTAAACACTACTTGGAACTTCTAATTCAGTAATTTGTCATATGAGACGTTAGAATGGATGAAGATTTAGTATTCTTTTTTAAAAAAATTAATTAATTGTCCATTGTTATATATCTTAATGTTATATTTTGTTTCTGAAGATAAACAGTCAATGGGTACTGTTAGTACTTGGCTGTTCTCACTTTTTTTTTCTTTTTCATTTGCCTGAGGCTGTGTGTACTGTTCCAGGTTGGAGCAGTAATGCAATTTGGAAGTAATGCAGTTAATTCGTCAATTGTCTCCACTTACCACGCTCTGGTTTAGTTTGCAGACTGGTTTTGGTATGTGCGAACTAAATTTTGTTTCTCTTCAGAGAAACTATACCAAAAGCTTTGCTCTATTTACACAACAAAAGCACTTCAACACCTGGTGGTGGTCCAAGTCTAAAACTTGTCCTTTGAATGACTTTAAATCACACAAGGGAGAACACACTCAGTTCTGAGGGATCAGACTAACCTTGATCTGAAAATTCCCAAGGCTGCCTGGATTGCAGATATAGAGGTCTCAGTAACTAGAGCTTTTATTGACTGATCTGCTCTTATAGTGTCAAATTATTAGCTAATGACAACTTTAGCCTTGGATTTTAAGAACATGGTTTTTGGCACCTACATCTGGCAATTTGGCCCCTTGTGGGCATTAGGGAGTTACTACATGCCTCTTCCAATTCCACTGGAAGAATAAGTCATGTTTCTCTCTGGCTTAATCACTTGGAAACTACATCATCTTGCATTAAAATTGCTTTTTCCTATTTACAAAACCGGGAATGGTTTCTAAGAGCTATACTCCTCCCACATCTTTTTCTTTGCCTCTTTTCCAGCTGGGTCCAGCGTGATGCCAGTGCTCAGATAACAAGGCACCATCCAGGGGATGAGGTGGGTGGAGGCACATTGTGAGGATGTAACTGCTTAGCACACATTTAGATCTCTTTTACTGAATCAGGTGTAAAAGATAGTACTTAATACCTTCAAGAAGGAGCTGCCTGCGTGACAAGTACAAATTATACTTCATGTTCCTGTAATTTGACCGGTCAACACCTGGTCTAAAACAAGTGATATACTGTTAAAAGCGAATTCCAAAGCCACAGATGTATCATTTTCCGTAGAAATAAACAAGCAGTTAAGCCCCCTCTGCTCCCCAAATCATCTCCAAAACCCAACCTATCCCCACTGCCCCCCCTAGAAAAAAAGAAAAACAAGTAAAAAGAAACCCTAAACTCACAGAACTTTGCAAAGGAATTTTTAAAAGATAGAGAAAATGTAGATAACAAAGTGAACCAGTTTATATTTACAGTACTGATTTTTTTTGTTATAATCATTAATGCCTGAATCAATTTTCAGTTTTTGAATCATCCTAAAACTAGAAACATTATAAGATAAAACTTACAAAATATACATTCAACAGTCTCCATCAAAATAAGTATATTTTATCTTGACTAGTAAATTTAAGCACTACTTCAGTTTTGTGTATATAAATAAAAAAACTGGAATGCTCAGATGACATTAGTTTAATAACATCTGCTGAGAATTATTCTTTAGATTCTATTCACTGACAGAACTGACTGTAGGTGCCCAACAGATCAAACAAAGACAAAAACAGAACAGTAAATAATTGTTCAAGAAACCACCTTAAAATTGTGGCACTTGGAGTAATAGGAGTTCAGCTCTCTGTAATATAATATATATCTGAACTGCATTTAAAAAAAAAAAGTTCTGAGAGGACATCTCCATGCATCAGAAATATCTCAGAAAGAACTCAAAAGAGAATGAGACCTTAAAACTAGGGCAGAAAAGGAAGAGATCTGCAAGATTCAGTGACTGCCAAAGAGGAAATGAGTTTGTATTCTGATATTGAGGAAAGACTTGCTTTGGGCGGTCAGCTGGGTGAATGCAACTCCCTGTGGCTGAGGTCAGGGGAAACGCAGTAAACTGTGGCTAAACTGGCTTGGGACAGGTCCATAGAAGTTCTACAAGGGAAAATAGTTATATCAAAAAAGAAGGGAATCCATGAAGAGTCATGTTTCAAACCATCACACATTCCTATATCTGTCCATGGTCTGTATTAAAAGCAAGAACCATTGGCTTGGTTTTAGGAGAAGTGCCTAGAATTGCGTTTTAAGGAGAGTTAAGTGTAAATTCAAAGGATGTCTTGCGACTTGAGCCAGGGCCTGAGGAATGTGTTATGTTGTGTGACGTAAGACGAATCTGGCCCCAAGAGTTGCTGGGCATGAGCCATTCTTACTGATCTTATTTGGGTTACTAGTGTCAATAAGGGCTTGTCTGCACATTAAGCTATTTCTGATTAATGCCACATGCGGATGCTATGGCCACACATGACATTAATCAAGAACAATTAATCAGGAACGACTCCATGTGTAGACAAGCCCAAATGCAATGTGAGGGTGGTCACAGAGTGGTGCTCTACACAGGAAAGACCTTAGAGCAGATGAGTAATTGTCCGTCATTTTTTGTGTGGATAATAATACTCTTTTGGCAGGGAATGAATAGACATTGGAGAATGACTTCATTTTTCATTGCCAGGTACCTGCACATACCACTATCAACAATATCCAGTCCCATGAACACTGGAGGGTGGACACTAAAATGGGCATCTCCTTGTTGTTACTGTCTAGCATGCATTTGTGTGCATTGTTGCAGATATTGCGTGAAGAAGTGTGCTTTTTCCGCTATCATAGGAAAGGATCAAAGCACGTTGTAGCCTGTTTGCTCAGGACAAGCTTGGATTTATTTCTCATTAAAAACAAAGTGTTGTTAGTATAAGGTTTCTGATCAATGCTTCTTCTATGGACAGCTTTTAAAGCCAGGGCCATGTACTGTCGCAGGATAACCTCTTCCTGTTACCACACTGGACATCTCCTCAGTTGGGAGAAGCAAGTTAGAATGCAAGATTAGTGTGGAGATAAGTTGATGTGTCTAGGGCGTTGATATTGATAAATATCTGAGCTAGCTCCTAAAGTGACTGTTAATTAAACTTTTTTTGTTTGTTTGTTTAATCAAAGATCTTCTACATATCACTTTGCTGAGGAATTGACTGTCTGTCTAGCTCACTCTAGGTCTTGCCCATATTTCTCTCTTCATTTTAGTAGTTGAACCAAAAAATACCAGTCCTGGCTCTGTGCCTTGTCCACTTTGTAGTGCTCTCATTGTACCCCCACTGCAATTAAGGTTGTTTTTTTTTTCCTTTTTTCTGCTCAGAATTTTTAGTTGAGTTCACCTTGGTATATTACTTCTCGTGAAGCGATATGAAATCCCATGAAACCTGGTGTATTACGAGTTAAGACAGAGGACCTCTATTTACAAGCCAGGGGATATGGAATAGCAGACCAATCAGATTTGATCTGATTTGATTTGATCACCATATCTGGTGATATGCCTAATCCATAACAATGTATGAGCACAGGTTTGTAGCATCCAAGAAGATAGTGCATTTTGGGGCAAGTATCTCCTATTGAAGATGTTCCGTATCTTTGGGAAGATATGTGAGACTGTATCTGGCTAATTAAGGTGGACCCAGGTTCCATTTTTTTCCGATAAATATATAAAAATTTGTACAAAATGGATCAACTGTAATAGGCCAGATTGAGAGATTTTTTCAGAACAGCCAGTGACTTTGACATCTGGCTGCTTCCCAGAGAACCAGGAGAATAAATTCAGGGTCTTGCAATGAATGAAGCTGTAGGACTTCAGAACATATTTCTTAGCACGTGTGTTTGTCTGAATCCCAACAAATGTGCATCCTATCCCCACTGTTCCCTCTTAACTCTTTGCAATGCTGAAGGTGAGAATTCCAGCAGAGCTCAGGCATGACGTAGAGCTGTGAACAGCTTTCCTGTGTAGCCTAAGCCTACCTGTAGATCTCCAGCTCTCCTTCAACTCTAAGCAGCAATTGAAAGGGATCTGTGGATTGAGGCAATGCTGAAGTGTTGACATGAGATACCTAAAGGTGGAATTAGGTAGCCAAGTCTTTTCCAGATTTAGTTCATAAAATCTGAAGCGTAGTATAGCTTAATAATTGGTTGCTATTGTAAGTGCTTCATTTTAGCAATAAAAATGTATTTCATGTATGTATAAATTGGCATTTTTAATTACCCATTTTTCTAATGCCCCTTTGAGGGATATAATTTATACTGTAATGTCGTGACACTCAAATGCAACTCAAGGAATAGCATTTTTGGCGTGAACAGCTTTTCTTGTTACATTTTACTGAGTTTTTTAAAATTATAGTCAGCTGAGGGAATGTGCACAGCTTTTATTATAGATCCTTTCTTAAACTGATTCTAGATGTCCAAAAAGCTGAAAAATAGTGACTTGGCGTTTGTAACCTTTCCTTTCAGTAGATTTATGCTTTTAAAATCTCATCATTAGCTCATGGCAAAATGCTCTTCATGGTGCCACACCTTAGAGTCAGACTAAAGCTCCTGTTGGAACAGAATGTGAATGTTCTTGTTTCCTATATGGAATAGTTTTATGCTTTTGTTCTGTGATCTGCACTGGCTTTTGATATGTTTAAGGCTGCAAGATAAAGAATTAGCTTTAAATCCCAGAGCCATAAATATGTTTTGTCCTAGTTAGCTCAAAGACTCTCTCTTCTCCGTCTGTGATAACAGGGAATTAGGGATATCTGAGAAGCTTGAGCTAACAGTTAGATGAGGGGATGGATACAGGGCACATCCAAGTCAGGAATCTATTACTATGGAATTTGCTTTCTCCATTTATTGCCAGAGCATGAATCTGTTGACCTTTAGGTCATGCTGTCTCTTCTACTACTTATTCTCTGGGAAAGAAATATGAGAGGATTAAAAAAGTGCTTCTTGATTTTTTTTTTCTTTTTTTTTAATTTGGTGGGGTGAGCAAGTGAGAAGGTCTTAAGTTTTTGGACATGAGTGCTCTTCATTAGGACTTAGTCTTAAAGGGATGGAATATGGACATTTTAACAATGCTTAAATAAATAAACAGTATCTTAAGGAATATAGCCTTTAATAATATTAGCTGTCTAACGAACTGCAATTTTGGTCACGTTAACTCATGGAATCGGCACTCAGATGACAGATACTCAAGGTGTTTCTGACCTTGAGAACATTACTGAGTAATCAGTCATTAAGTAAGCATGAAGTATTGAACAATTTAGACAATCTTTGACACTTAACATACTTTCCCCTGAAAGCAAACATCATCTTGTTCTACCTTCTATTTCAAGATACAAAATTATTCTAATTTAAAGGGAATACTATTCTATATTTTTCTTGCTTGCTTTTCCCATCATGCATGTGTTTAATGGAACTAATAATTCTTTGTTCAGCTTTTGCTTTTTACCTATCTCTTATTAAAAGTGTAATAAAACTTGAATTTCACCTCTTTAGAGAGCAAAATAATCCCCAGTGTTTATGGGCAGGATTTGACATTAAAATGGATATGCCTAATTCTCATTGAAGTAAATGAAACTCAAGCATATTTATATTTTTGAGGACAAAATTTGGATGTTTGAATGTTTCTTACAGAATCCTGTGAGGAAGGCAAGTAAAGCATTATCATACCAATCTTTCCAGAGAAGCAGGGACAAAGAGGATTAATGAATTGTCTGAATCCATTGAGAGAATCATTAGTTAAAGCTATTAATGACACTCAGTAGTTTTTGGGTTTGCAGTCCTATGCACAATCCACTTGGTCATATGGCCTAAACTGAGACACCCTCACATGGCGGGTGACTCACTGCACCAGTAGGTTATATATAAATTCTGTTTTGTTCTTCAACTTAGCAAGCAAACAACCAAATTGCTACTTATTCCTCTATGCTTCTTGGCAGTGTATGAGAGTCAATGAACAAGGAACAAGGAATAATAAACTCTTATTATTACACACTACCTATGCTCATTACACACCAGTCAGAGCAGGGTGAACCCAGACAGGTAGGATGGGATGAGATGGGAGGGAGAGGAAGAGGAAATGAAGAACATGAGAAAAAGGACAGAATGTAATGGAAAGAGATCATGGAATTAAATTAAATGTGATCTGACTCATGTCACATCTTGGGGCTTTTAAATGAGTGTCCATGATATATATCCATCTACTATTCTCTATGCTGTATGGCAATGCCACTATTAAATATGCATTCTAGTGTGTATTTCTTCTGACACAGAAACACAAATGTATATTGTTAATTTGATTTTCTGTGTTTTTTCTTTTATTTTTTATTTTAATATCAGAGTTAGTGATAGATTATAATTGCTTTATGATAGACTGTTTTTTTTTGTTTGTTTTTTTTTTCTTGTTTATGTTTACTACTGGACTTCTATCACATTCTTACCTCCCGTATCCACTTTTAGCTAGGTGAGTCACGCCATGCTTAACAGGATGTGCTTGATGCAATACCATGACTTCGGCAAAAGGCAGTAGTGATAGTCTGAAGGAAGAAATTAAGGGAAACCATGGAGGCCTCCCATTTGCTTCTGATGTACAAATATTTATAGCTGGGGATTACCTCCCAGGTCTTTGATTAGCAGTATAGGTGTCAGAATTGCTAGCTGAAGTACAATGAATTAAATCAATTCCTGGAAAAAATAAAGGTTTGTACTTACTCCCACTGATTTAAATGTCAGATTTCAAGTTGGTTTTAATTAGAGTAGAATGGTGCCCTTACATGAAAGCTATGTATTTCCTAGGCATTGCATCGTCTACTAAAGGCCATGTATATCTCTCTCACAGTTAGGAATGGAATATCTATGCCCACATTTTAACACTAATGCTCTGATGTAAAATCTAGGACCACATAATGGAGTGCTTTTTTTATTCTGAATTATTTAAAGAGACAATTCTAAAATTTTAAACTTCCTGTTTAGAAATCTGTACTTTCTGGAAGAGTACTTTTAAATAATGTACTCCGAATTATTAAATAAAAATCATAGCATTTTTAGACAAAATCTATCAGATTATTGAGTTAGGGAGAAAGGAGAACTTGAACATGCAAAATAAGTGTATACTATTTTATATTTAGTATGGACACATAATCAGATGTCAGATTCAGATGTGTACTTCTATATTGTTTCTTTCAGTTAGTCTTAAGTGTTTTGTTTGCTTGTTTGTTTTTTGTTTTGTTTTTCTATTTTAGATACCACATTTGATAAGCATAACAAAAATCTGGTTTTCAAGCTGACCCTTTTAAGGCAGAATAGCCTGAAGGAAAAGCACCCATTCTGCTTCAAAGAAGATCTGTCAGTAGGAAGGAGGAATAATATGCATGCATAAGTAATTAATAATGATCTGAAGCTTTGATATTTTGTAAGGCCCAGAAAATTATATCTCTATAAGATGCAGTATATTGTTGGGTTGAAACAGGTTTTAATTCTGGATCCCTTAACATTTATGTTGAGACAAGTAGGAATTGAGTTTGAATAAGGACAGAAGTATCAAAAGCATAGGCTTTAGTGGTATGTATGTCCTTTTATTACAACACTGAGTACAGTTTTGGGTATCACTGCAATTCTTAATAGGATAATGTGAATGAGAAAGATCTTCAATATATAGTATAATGAGGTACTTGAATAACCAGAATTTTCCCTTAATTTGAAGAATTCATTCCCCTGTAAAGCTCCATTTTTACATACCTAATAGTGCAACATGAAATTCAGAGCCCAACTGTCATTGACTAGATTTTGTTTGAATATGTTTTAGAACAGCTGCTTTGACTTCATTAGATGCCTTTAATGTAGCCATTTGTAAAGTCCTTTTCTTGTATAATAGATTAACTTGCAGAGAGAAACTGCCTGATACAGCCTTTTGACAGTGCTATTTTTAGAATCCAAGAGAGGTACAGTCAAATAAACCATGCTACAGTTAATAAGCTAGAGCTCAAGCGTGGATCATTAGGGGAAATTCCCTTTGGATTTAACAGTCTTGGGGGGCTTCCTGCCCCATTTATAACCACAGAAAATCCCATGGGCAATTTTTACAAGGTGCAAAAGTATCTGTGCATTTATCCATCGCTGTCTTTAATGGGTATACATATGTATTTTTTCAGGGGCAAAGAATGTGAACCTGGCTATCAAATTTCACTACTCATTTATCTCTCCTCTTGTCTGTTGTTTCAGCTGGACATAAGAATACTGAACTAGCAGGTAAGCACCCTATTATCTGCCACATCTCCAGCAACTCCGCTGTGATACATTACACAGCAGAGACAGACCACAGTTAGAGAGCCGGGGGAATATATTGTTATGGTATGTTTTGGCATGGTTAAACAATGCAGGACTCAAATGTTCAATTATATAGAAACATGGATGAAGACAGGGAAGTTAATATGACTCCTCCCACGGTTTTGGTAAAGAGAAAAAAAGGAACTTCTGGAATCGAAGGAAGTGAACTATGAACAGCTAAACTTTTCCTATGCTTTTGACACACGATCTTTGTGTGGGAAAAATATATCTTCCTGGTGTCATACTTGCTAATTAATTTTGTGCTTGAGACTTGACTTAATAATATATGTAACTGATGGAGGTCACTACAGTAGGCATCTGAGTTGTTTTTGTGTGAATACACAGTGTTTTATATGCAATCAGGCACTGGTTGTTTTGATTGTTGTTGGAACATGGTCGTTGCCACAGAATTGCTCAAGGTGTCTTCCCATTGAACTGCATCAGGAAAGAAAAGAAGATTAAATCCAAGATTTCCATTCTGGGAAGCTTAAATTAGCCAGTAGAGGTTAGCTAGTCTAAGTGAGGAACACATCTTTTGTGTATTGATGCAAGTCTGGTCAGAAAGACTGAAGATCTATTGTCCTATAAATGCACCTTCCCTGCCTGCCTGCCAGCAGCACTCAAGTGCTTCTAGTCTTCTGTTGTCATGTACATTCCTCCTACCTTTTCCCACAGATACCTAAATAAATTGGCTGTGCCCTCCAACTGAGCACTGGAGAAGAATCTGCAGAGCAGACCAGCTTCACACAAACCAGTAGGGCTGGGCCTCTGCTCCCAAAAGTCCCTCTAATGCAGTGCCTGACTAGATTACCACTGTGAATATACCACTTGACTGCTATTTTGCAGTACAGCTCTTTTAATGTAAATGTGGATAACTAAAGAATTTAGTTATGAGGTATTTGTCAATAACTGAGCATTTGAGGCATTCATGATATTTCCAGTTACCAGATATTATTGTCCCCATTCAAACAGTCCCATTCAATATCATTAATAAACAACACAGCCAAACACACATCCTCGAGGAACCCATCTTATTACTTCTGCCTTCTGCAATCCTTTATCATCACATTGTCCTTTTGTTTATGCCTATTGGAACAGTTTATTATCTAATTCTGTATATTTACATCCGACAAACAATTTTTCTATTCTAATGCCTTGTCCAGACAAAGACTTAAAGGTGTGATGTTAGTATATACAGCCTATTTTAACCCATGCAAACCTGACAGTACTCAGGCTTCTTGTGAAGCTGTAATAGTGCAGCAAGTGTTCAAGATAATGTGTCTTGCCTAAAGTTTAAAAAAAAAAAAAAAAAAAAAGAGATATTTTGACAAAAACTTTAGGAAGACAGCAGTGCAGTCTCTGTGTTGTAGTTTGATTCCATCTCCCCTTAAAGTTGGCATTGTATATTTTTGTAAAACAGTACATTTTTATTTTATTTATAAACCTGCCTATCACTTCTGCTTTTGTAGAAGCCTCCACAGCTTTATCTAGGACTGGCTGAGGATCTGTTTGCACTGTATTTTGAACTAATGTCTTTGCAGTTGTGTTTAATCTGCTCTATGGATTTCTAGCTCTACGCTGAGCTAGACAGATAACTTTCAGAATAAACTGTACTCATACAACTTACATTTTTCATCAAGGTAGTACGTCTATGTTTGATAGTGCTGCCAGCATTGTCTTATTAATACAGGATGTCTTGACTTATGTGGTCATACTTAGATCTGCTGTGAAATTCGTATTGAACACAACTTTTCACAGAGAAATTGTCACAACCATTATCCAGAAAAGGAGATTTTGAGTATAAAAAAATGCACATATACATAGTTTATCTGATTGTTCATTTTTTAGAACAGTTGATTGCTGTGCAGAGCAACTTCTTTCTGTATACAATGAATCAACTAAAGCAAGTGTGTGACTTTTCTATCTAAGATTGTCTTGGATTTCAGCATTAAATACTTGCTATTTTATCAATGTACATCCTCTTTGCAACTACAACAGTTTCACTGTTAGTTTTGCAGGTGAGGATAAAATATGGGTTATTCTGTGTCTTGGATATATACTTTATGATAGCAAACATATCTTATTTGTGTTAACAAGTTTTTGTGATCATTGAATATTCTCAGGTGTCAGCCAATTAGGACCAACAATATTCCAATTTCTTACTATATAGGTTCATTTATGTCTTCATCATCTGAGTATGATTGTGGCAGATGCTACACTACTGTCTTTTGATAGGCTTAAAGCATATTTTAAGGACATATTAATCATCTACTATTTTAATGACTACATTTAATGAATACTTTTGTACAAACATTCTTCAGATCCTCAGATACTTTCATATCCTCTGTCAAGATCTCTCATTTCAGTTTTCAGTAATCCTGAAAGATCTATAATGCCTTATATGCATTATCTCATTGATTCTCTTCATACATATCCTACACAACTCACTGAAAATAGTCTCCATTTCATTCTTTCACTTCTCTCTCACTATCCTCCTACTTCCACTACAGATTTGTGTATGTGTGTGTGTTTGTGTGTGTGTGTGTGTGTGCACGCGTGCGCGTGTGTTTTTCATCTGTCTGGTAAGCCAAGATAACTGGCTGGTGCTCCTTCACATCTTCTTGAAAACCAGGATAAATTTACTCTGAGTGATAAGTGAAACCAAATTAAGTATTCCTCCTCATATCATTATTCCCTTGCCATTAAAATACTGGATGTAGTCCCAGTTAAGCATGTGAATGCATTCAGAAACATCCTTGCTGTTCTTCACACATTCAGAGTTTGGTTTGGCCTGTCCAGCAGTCAGAGGATCACAGTACTACAAAATGCTTATGGCTGCAGGTCCTCAAAATTCAGTGCCACAGCAGTTCTGCAGGATCAATTGTAAGCGGTCCCAGAACACCATCAAACCTGCAAAATAAATTTCTTTTCTCATGACTCAGGAGAATGGAAGCACTATCTTTTAATAACCCATACTCTGATAAATAGTAATCTTCATTAGCATTGGACTTACTCATATATTTGTTTTCCTTAGGCAGCAGGATGATGAACACTCATTCTGCCTCATGAAAGTTACTTGCACTAGCCTAGTGTCAAAATCTGGTGTCAGTTACATGATCATTGTTCACAATATATCCTTGAAGGAGGAGGTTGCATCTCAAATGTGAGCACAAGAAATCTGATACCATTTTGACTTGATGAGAAAAGTGTGCAAGTGTACTAGCATGGCCTGGGTACATTGTTCATTGGTGAAAAATAGCATTTCATTTATAATGCAGACAAGCTGATTAGAGTAATAAGGCAGAACAAGAGACTTATTAAAAAATAGTCTGCTTGTTTCTCGTTCTCCTGTCTATGTGACAGTGAGGTCAGTTACGCACTCCAGATTTTCAAGTTATATGAATGGAGATGGTGAAGTTTGAGTGATAGTTGCTTGAACACTCAAGAACTGGCATTTTTGTATGGCAGATCTTTTTTTATTAGGTGGGAAATGGTGAGCCCAAGCACCAATTCTGTATTGCTCATGCCTTGCCTAGCAGACCACAGTACTCTAATGGAAGAGTTCAGAAGGATCTGTGGACAAGGGCTTTAACATTACTGATGTTACTCACATAAACAATGCAACAGCAGAGAATTATTTTCTTTTAGGAAGAAGAGGTCTTGCACACACACTAGCTTTCTCTCTCTGCACAATATGTGGTAGCTCAATGAGCCTAAGGCCATAGGAGCTGATAGTGTATACTTACTTGCGCTTTCTGTAAAGTTCTAAGAACAGCTTTAAATTCTTTCATTGTCTTGAGATAGGTGGAAACACTATTAATTAAAAATTTACCACTCTTCTCATTTATTCAGAATAGATTAATATAGTGGTGCATAATGAGAGGTAGTTGCATGTGAAACCAGGGATGCTATTACCCTTGAATCAGATATGCATCTCTTTCTCAAAAGGACATTTTAACTGCACCTGATTCTCTATCAATCATGATAAAGACACAGGATTTTTCGAAAGTGTCTATTAGTTTCAGCTGAATCACGTCTATGGTGCTTATCTTTGTACAGCTTAAGAGCAGCCTGATTTTCAAAGAACAGATGTCCATCATTTTGTAAAAATCTAACTATATTAAATTGTCAATCAAAACTTGAGGTATCCAGATGTACTAAGCTATTTTTGAAGTCTTGTTCAAACCAATGTCTTCTGCAAGACTTTGTAATCTAATTCAGTCAAATACAGTGTATAGAATAAAAACAAGATGGGGCTTGAGAAGAGAGAGAGAGAGAGAGAGACATCAAAGGGAACAGATTGAAAACACAGAATTTGTCAAATCAGAGCAGACCACTGATCCGAAGAAGACTGTGTTTGCTTCCAGCTGTGGCCAGTTCCTTATGATGTAAAAGAGGGGCCAAAAATTGTGATTCATAATGTGCTGTACAGAAATCCGTATAAAGGTTCTTCCTTTTGTTGTTCAATGTAAATAGATTGGTTAAGGCAGAAAAAGAAGCTGTGCATCCCAGTGGATGGATGATGAAGTAAACATACCTATGTCTAATATACAGGCAAAATATTACAAGAATAGTTAATCCTTAGGAAAATATTACCCCTGTAATGCTGCCATGTTCAGTGGCAGCATTGGTTATGTCTGCCATGAAGAGAAACTGCTAGGTTTGTAAGATAAACTTTTTCAGAATGATTTAACTTTATTTCTTCTAATTGCTTAGAAAATTTTTATATTCTTTTACTCATGACTGTGGATTCATTTCTCCTTTGTGCAAGAACTATTGCTTAACTCAGAAAACATAGTTTATCAATCAAGACATTTCTTCCTCAAAGCGTGGAGGTAGATTTGAACACTGCAGATCAACTGGTCAACCTCTGTGTCATATCCTTCTCACTTTTGTATCAGTCCAAACTTGTATTCTCCTAATTACTAGAGTACAAGAACGTTTGAGTAGAATCTAGGTTGGAGGAGATTCTTTGGTAAATACTCCTGCTCAAAGGAATACAAATGTTAAATCAAATTGCCCAAGGGCTTGTCTGGACAAACTGAGTATTTCCAAGAATGGAGGTTGCATGACCTGTGTGTATGTTCTTCTCTTTGACAACCCTTTTTGTGAACATCTTTTCTTCCCTTATATCTAATTGGAATCTTCCTGATTCAATTTTTGAATATTGCCTCTTGTCCTTCTGCTAGGAAGGACAAGAGACTGAGAAGTCTATTCTTTCTGCTCTCCTTGATCCCTTTAGGAAGCTTAACATAGAAATTAGATCCTTCATTTAGTCATCTTTTTGCTGTGTGTAACAAATCTAATCTCAACTTCTTGATATATCATGTGCTCCATCAGCTTTAATCGTAGGTGTTTGCTAGATATCCCAGTTTGTAAATATCTATCTTTTACTGGGGAGCCCTAGACCAGATGTAATGCTCCAGATGCAGTCTCACAAGTGCTAAATTGACTGGAATAATTACTTATATATAAAATGCTCCATGATGTGCTCCCCCCTCACTCTTCTGTCTTAAAATACAAACAAAGTAAGAAAACAAGATTCCTGGGCTCCAAGAAAGAAGAACAATACACACTGTGATTCTATGCTTCTTTTTTCTTCTAGTTTTTTTTCAGTTTTGTTTTTGTATCTGCACAATGACACAACTTCAAAAGAAGGGGCAGATGGTGTTGCTACCATGATCCCAGCTATCAAAGAAAGGCTGTCTGTAGATGGAAGTGGGATAGAGGTTCCAGCTGGTTCCAGCATAGCCTTGTCTTTTTTCTTTTTCTTTCTTTCTTTTTTTTTTTTTTTGAGGTCATGCATCCATGTAGAAAGGATTGAATATCACAGAATCACAGAATGGATAAGGTTGGAAGGGACCTTTAGAGATCATGTAGTCCAACCCCCGTGCTCAAGCAGGGACACTTAGTTCTGTGCCTGAGAAGCAGGGCACCTTCATGACAAATTGACATCTGAGTCTGGCAGCTGTCAGGTAGGTTTATTTTGTATCTAGGCACCTGATGTCCGCCTTCATCCAATTTTAATCTTCAGAGTTTTCTCGATGGAGAGTCTAACTCTTAAAACTCAAGTTTTGGAAGCATCGAAGCATCTAAGGGAACAGATAGAAATTTAACGGATTTTAAGGAATTGAAGGCTTCAATTTCTTAAATACTATATTGTATTCCTGCAAGTACGTTTTGAAGATAAAATTACACTATGAATTACATATGTGAATTCTCAGGTGCTGTATTGTATATATTGTATGGACCATAAAGTTACTTCATCAGGTTTATAATACAGGCATTAATGCTCCTCCTCTCTCAGTCCAGTCAATCTTCTGCTTTCCTTCTTCTTGCATGCATTTTCCTTCCTGTTTTGTTGTGATATACTTCTGTTCTTAGAGGATGATGACATGCTGAAGGAATAGTGATGGCTGACTGAATGTCATGGAAGAGGATGTATGACTGAATGTCATACATGTTAGTGCAGTATTTTTTTTCCATGACACTTGAACAACAAGTAACTGTGAAGCCATTCATGAATAAAACTCAGGCACTCTGTATCACTGCACAGAGTATAAATCAACAAAGGGGCAGCCTCATATTTGACTTTAAAATACAGAGCAGAAGTGCCTTCACGTAGTCAGATGTTGATGCTATGACTGCCATTCCTAAGCCTCCTCCCTACTCCCCCGCCCTCCTCTAAAGCTGCTGCTAATAAATTACAAACACATTTGCTCTCATTAATCATTCTTTGAAATGGCAGAATAGTCTTTACTGATTGAAAATAATTATTAGCTTCTCAAAAGGATTAAACAGCCTGTTTAGATTTTCATTTATATCACCATTTTGATGGAGTGATGTGGGGGTATGTACACAGCCTTTGTCTTAAGAGTAATAATAATAATTAATGCTGTGTAACAAAGAGTTTCAGAAGGACTTCAGACAAAGGGAGAAAGAAAAGGCAGGCAAGGTGAGCAGTAGAATAAATGTAGGACTGAACTGAACATAAGTGTGTGTTGGGCAGGAAGGCTCCTACGGTAGCAGAGCAGTGATAACACAAAGGAAAATACAACATTGTCAACATAGTAGTGGAGAGACTTGAAATTTCTGGCTAACATTACAATCTGAGCAGTGTAATTAATCTGGAATTGAAAGAATACCACAGATGTTTAAAATTATTTTTTTTTTCTACTGACTCAGTATCCTGCACATTTACAAATTGTAGGTTGTGGATTAATAGCCTCTAAAGTTCATTACCAAATGGGCCTTGCTCCAAGCTTTGAATTTGCACTCAGCAAAGTGTATTTGGATTGAGACAATTTCCTAAAATTAGGCCCCGAGTTTCAAAATAGAACGTGTCTGCTCTAGAAGTGTTCTGTGGACACTGGGATGGGAGCACCTTCAAAAGGTATGAAAAATTAAGAAAGAAATGTTGTATAACCATTAGCATGTCTGCCCTTTAGAATGAAATGCAATATCTAGGTACCGAAACAATATGATTTTTTTAAGATCTTATATGCTAAACAGTGTGACACTGCTAGTAGGGTGTTATATCCAAGCTAATATTAAATCTGATTAGGGAGAACTTCTTAACTAGATCCACCTTCTATATACTAGTTTGATTATACTGTATTGGGACCTGAGCTGACATCTTCGTGCAGTGCAATTCATCTCTCTAGAGGTACTGGCTGTATATGTACCAACTATTTCAGGCTCAGTATGTGATGTAGACCTACCTTATATGAAGATAGCCCTGCTGTAGATAGTCTTTGGGGAATTAGGACTTAGGCATGTAGGACCAGCGACAGAGTGAGGATAATTAGTGATACAGTTTAGCCTCTTTCTTCGGAATCAGAACAAGGTTAGTGCCAGAGAACAGAGCACTTAAGATAGTTCATAAAATGAGGATATCAAGTCCTATCACTTGTAATTGCATCTGACTTTGGTTTTGTAAAGCCTCACAGCATTGGTTTGTGGGTTTTAGCTTTACTGTTTTATAGGCCAAGAGCTCAAGAACAGAGGGACTGTAGGTCATATACAGATAGTCTAAATTCTTCTGAAGTCCCCATACTTGATATTTCCTATTGGCTGTCTCTAGGCAACTCTATGTCTTTTGCTTCACTTAGGTCCTTTAAATCATTCCTGAGAGTTTGTCAGAGTGCCTGGTTCTCTAGACACAGGATTTAGATGTAAATCGAGTACAACCATCTGTGATCAGTTCCACTTCATTTAGCATCAGTGGTAGGCTTGAAGCGAGAACCCAAACACTACATTCATAAATGAAAGCTCAAGAATGGATTGCCTGGGAGGAAAGAATATGGCATTCTAATTTCTACTCAAAGAAATATTTATATATTGTTCCAGCAAGAGGGATAGAGGTGTGATCGACTTGCAAGTTCTAACATATTTAAGAGTTGAATTTAAATCTCTGAAGCAGAATCAGAACTTCCATAGCTGTTAAGTAGATGAGTGACCAGGAACATCCTTATTATAATCTTATATTTACCTATTTGAGCTCCTGAGAGGGAGAGCTGGATGTGCACATCATTGTGAGCTTTTCTGAGACCAAATCTCAGATTGTCAGGACTTGGGTGGTTGTGTGTGTTCCTGGTCAACATATTGTTGACCGATATTCTCTTTTCATGCAGTTTTGCTTTATTGACTTATGTTATTATATCTGTTTTATTATCATTCTGTTTTTATTCTTATACTATTTGGGCCTGATGCATTATTTTCTTATTAGGAAAGATTATTCTTTGAATAAGAAAAATAGGATTATATTCTTTTATCTGTTGATTTTGCCTACTCATTAGAATTCACTTTTGTTTGAGCTGTTAACAATCTATCACTGTACCTTCAGAATCTCTTGGATCATTCCTTGATAATTAGGAGATTGTATAATATAGCAAAAAATCAAAAGAAGATTAAATAAGATATTGTTGTAATTGTTATTTTGATTTGTATATTCTAAATATTTTTACTGTGTTATTTAAATTATTTTACATTGGAAAACAGGAAAAGAAAAGGGAAAAGATAATATAAACTTTTATTTCCAGAGAGCTAGTTATAAGAGAAAGTAACTGTAACTTTAATAAACAGTTAAAATTTAATTTATTAATTTATTAAAGTGCATTCAAATAAATGCACTTGAATCTGCATTTTTTGCTGCACTCCCAGCAAAAAAAAAAAAAAAAAAAGGGGGGGGGATAAAATTGAATTATATTTAGGTTGTTTTATTTTACTTGATGCTTGGAGAGAATATGAGGCTAAATATTTTCATCTAAAGATAACTTAGGTTCCTTCTCCTGTTTAGATTTCATCATCTGCTAGAAATCTCCTAGGTGATTAAACTGATGCACTGTAAAAGAATGAATCAGTTCTTCAGAGCTCTCTCTGCACAGAGAATAACTTGCTCAGTTAAGTACTTTTGGGATTTTGCTAAATGAAAATCATAGTAATTTTTGTACATAATATATTTTATCTGTGAACACTGAACAAAATTTTCTATATGACTCTCAAACTAAATTCCTATGGTAATTAATAAAGAAGATTTGAATACATTTCTGGTAAAGTCATCTTCAACCAATTTAATAACTTGATTTTCTTAACAGAGAAAAAACTCTTATCTCTCAAGACTTGTGGTAACATTGGGATACACCATGAAGTTGTTAAGAGAATCAGAGTCTGTTCTTCTTTGTTGGGAGAAGATGAATTCAGACTGGAAGCTTATCTTTTACTGATTCAAGTGGAACACATTATTAGTAATTAATTATTTAATATTTGTACTTCAGTTCCTGTATGTATTACACTAGATCCTTATCAGAAAGATGAAATCTCCCATGTGTATCTATACAGGAAAATGTAACGCTTTGCCCCAAAAGCTTACCTTGTTGGACCCTGATAAAGCTTGTCACACACGCAAAGTTGGCTCATTGTAAGTATTCATATGTTCACAGATAAGCATGATATTGCTTTTTTCAGACCTGGCAAAGATAGGCAAAAATAGTGTCAGATGTTATATATGTGTATGCTAGAAAAGCCTATATACACATACCTACTTTTCTACTACTAGTTTTATTAAATGTTATTTATCACCAGCAGCCCCTTGACCTGTTTTTTTATAACTGGTACAACAAAGGGGAATTTGAAGAGGAAGCTAAAAAGAGATGCCGCAATGATCTTATCAATCTGCTCAGAAATAGCATATTGTGAGGGACATTTTGCAATTGCAACATGGAATGAAAGTGAAATTATATAACACATTTATATGTTATTTATTTACTTAGTAACCCTTGGTCTCCAGCTGCAACTTATTCTTTTCCGCTTCACTCAATGTAGTTGTGCCTAAAAACTATATGGAATTAGTATAACACAATCTCTTATTGTATAACTTAGCATTTACGTGCAATCACTGTCTAATTCTAATATAGTCTTTGATTTGTGATTGAAGTGAACAGAAATAATTAATTCCTTTTTCATATTATAATTGCTTTTTCATTTTGTAAAATTGTCTTTTGAAATTCCATATAAACATCTTACTATGCTGCACCCAGAAAGTGCCTGCACAATATACACACTTCTGTAGATTGCTATATCAATGTTAAATCTGACTACAGTTGACTGAATAGTGGAAAAAATTGTATGGAATCACTCATTTAAATTCAAAAGCAAGTTTTAATCTGATCATGTCTGCTATCGCTTTATACTTGCTGTTTCTGAACACTTAAGCACTTGATTCTAACTGCTGAGAATATCACAAAAATATTTAAGTATTTAAGAGTAAATATTTGATGAATATAATTGTATAGTTCTAATAGGCAAAAATATTTTTCTACATAAAAAGCTTGATTTGGAAGAGAGACTACTGTATCACTTAGTAAATTAACCTGATGATTTTCAATCGGGAAGTTAGAACGTGGCATAGTGTTCTATGTGAAATGACCAATATTTTCACAAAGCTGTTTCTTACAGAATAGTACTTGGCAGATTGGGAAGGAAGATTGCACAGTGTGGAGGAAGGAGTTGATAGCAGCCCAGTAGACAATACTTTTCTTAGTTACTTTGGAGCAGTGTGAATAGCTGGCTCTTGCCTGATGTCCTCCTAAATCAACACTAAAGGTTGGACAGCTAAATAGGAGAAATTTGATACACTGCTAATTAAGAAGTTATCCTGATTCAGGGCACTGGGGAAATGAAGAATGCAGACAGTGAGATGCAAATAGAAGGAGGAGACTTTACTAGGATCTCCAGTACTCTCCAATACAGAGCTCTGCTTCTCTAGATTACAATCCTCCCTCCACTGGGAAAGGAAGGCTGACAGAGTTCTTTGTTTTCCCATGTTTTCAGTGTAGAAGCACTACAGTAGTACCTGTTCAAGCAAAATATTATGTGCATAGCAGAATATACTGAAAGTCAAAGATTACTCATATGATGTTGATTTATAGCTTCTATTTTCCATGAAAAATATTGTCCCAAATGAAAGCTGTATGAGCTGACAGATGAAGTCAATATAGATCCTGCAGGAAAGTCTTTCGGTAGATGGCATTTCTGTAACTGGCAGGTCAAGGAATTTCAGCTTTACTGGAATGGATACTTGGAGCTTCTTTCTGCTTAGCAGGAAAGGCGACAAACTCAATTGCTAACGAGTCCAAAGATAGCAAAGTGATGAACAAAAAGTGGCAAAAAGTTGGAGGGAGCATAGATGGACATATCAACAAACTTAAGAGTAAAATGGCTTCTAATTAAAGTATCCATTGTCTTATGCAGCAATTATATTGGAAAATTGGAAATAGCAAATGTTGCATCTATATTTATGAAAATCCTGAACAATAACATGGAGAAATACAGTCTAGTAAAGCTTGCTTCAGCTCTTGAAGACTTAGCCAATATGGTAATTAAAAATGAAGTTATTAAAAAAATGCAGAATTTGATGATACATAGTGAGAGATGTATAGTAGGTGAAAAATTAAGCATAAATTTTGCAAAAGAATATTGCACCTCATAAACTCTTTGAATGTGTAATGAATTGGTAGATATATAAAAATGATAATGTGTATTTATGTATATAATTTTTGATTACTTATTAAAGTGTCAGCTAAGGAAACTAAAGCACATAAATTTCCATAAAATGGCGGCTAAGGAAGGTTGAAGTCTAAAATTCAGGTCTTTCCTCTCAATCAGTATAGGAGAATTGATCTTATATTCTCAGTATTCAAAATGACGGTTTAAATGAATCAAATCTACTGAGACTTCTAAGATTTCACGGAGTGAATTTTTCTCTCTCTTTGTTCTGTTAGCATTTACAGTTTTTGACAGAACGCCTCTCTCAGCTGAATTGATGCCTAGTCCCCACCCATTTTCCTGTTTCACTGCTGGCTTGCTTAGCGCTTTCATTTTCAGTCGACTTTGGGAATATCTTTATCTGTCTATTAATTGCATGTTTGAGTTATAATAGCACTTAAGTATCTTTGATATTTTGAGCAAAGTAATACTGTGAGAGAGTAAATAACATTTTGTGTAGATAAGACAGTATAAAACAAGAGAAAAGCAGGTCATTCTCCTCATGGGGAAAAAATTATCTTTGGGGTATCTCGATATTCCATGTATGGGCAGAAGTTGCCCTACTTGCCAATAATCTGCAAAATGGAAGAGAAATGAGTTATTAAATCATGCATATACTCCAAAGTCACTTAATAAAATTGGAGAAATGATGACAAACTTCAGCAGGGCTTAACAAGATTGGCAGCAAAGTTGGTACAACAGCGCACTGAAATAGATTTTGTCTAAAGTTGTAGTCCTCAAATCTTCTTATGAAAGTACTACTGTCAAATCTTCAATTTCATAATGGACATCTTCTGAAAGTGTAAGTGATGTGATCATTTAAAATGAGTAAGAAGGTGTGAATGATATATTTTGAGAAATTCAGAATAGAGTTAAGAAGGAAATGATGATCATGCATATTCTTCTCATCAGACTTTTAGAGAATAAGTTAGCGTATACTCCTGTAGATTGTCCGCAACTGCTTGTCATGGCTTAGAACTCCATGCTTTATAGAAACCACAAGAATTTAGTTCAGGATCTCTTGGTCTAAGAAAAACACTACCCAGGGAAAGATATAATTTTAACTCTTTTCATATCTTAACAGTTTTAAAAAACAGAGTATCATTGTTCATAATTCAGCAAAGTGCCTGAATTACTAGTACCTGGAACTGAACTAAGGCTACTGGTTTGCCCGCTCAATAGTTCATGCAGTTCTCTGTGCCAAAAGTCTATCTAGTGGTTTTCAACTTTTTTTTTCCTGATTTGTAGTTCCTTGAAAATTTTCTACTTGAGGTACAGATTCCTGTGAAATAAATGCAAGTTTTATGATACTAGGTACTAGGTTTGTTTTTTAAAAAATACTGCTTGTAAATCCCTTAGTAGTCCACAGAGATTCAGGCATCCACTGATCGTTGTCAGCAAAATATTTCTCTCAGTAATGTTTTTAAAAGTTTCACATTTCACTTGTGAAAACGCTGTGATTTGGATTAGAACAATTGTACTGAAGCAAATTATGGACTGTATTTTACATTTCATGCCATAACTATTCTTAGTATCCCTATTTTTTATTTTTCAATTTCAACACAGGTCCTTTCTTTTCATTAAAGAGGAAGAGGAAGACATTGTGGAATAATTAGAGCATCTCTGCTCTCTTCATTCTTTCTTAGTATTCCCTTTATTCTTAGATTAAAAAAAAAAAAAGGCCTTCTGAGATTTTCTAGATGCATGGGCATGGGAAACAGCAGGGAAGTAATATACTTAATGTGATAAAAGGTGAGATAGGAAAGTTTTATGTGCCCCAGGTACCAGGTATTAATCTCTTGGTAACTACGTTCTCATTTGAACCTTCTGTCTCTATCCAGCAATCTTTCCTTTTTTCTGTTCTAGGAGCAATTTTCCAAATCATTAATTTTCAGCGGCCAGGCTTCAATTAGCTTAATCAGGCATTGATTAGATTTCTCAAGTCCCTGGCATTTATTTCCCACCTTGCCTATATGGTTCCTTGACTCCATTACCTGATTGTTCACTTATTGTGTATAAGGTTGATTCCTCTCCATTAACATTTCCTGATGCGGGGTCTCATTAGCCATCCAGCTAGCCACTTTTATTAGCGATGGTGGCGATTTGTGGTGAAGGCCAGCCTCTACTGCCCTTGCAAGGGGAGATATTTTCTTCTAAGCAGTGTCACTGTATCAGCAATCTACTCTTAGACTGAAGTACTACTTATGAATATTTCTGACCCAAAGGAAAAAATGTCCTACTTGGAATACATTTAATAGTTTGTTTAAAAACTTGTAGAGAATGAATGAATTAATTGGGTTTTTTTCAAAGCATACATTATGTAAATTTGGGTTTTTTTCCTTCCACCCTTCTTACTGTTAGGCCTGTGACATTAAAACATATTTTGATAGACAACAGTGCTAATTTCTGTGGGTATTTTACATGATTGAATTATCAAGGATGTGTTGACTCAGTGCTCCCATAGACTCTCAATCCTTGGACTATTGTCTGTGGACCCTTTCCATATTCCTATATTTCAGTTGCCCAGTAAACATTCAGATGCCTTGACCAAGGCACATGATTTGAAGTGAGAGTTCTATCTAACAAGACAGGTGAAGCATGAGGCTTCAGCTGAGCAAGAGAGTTTTAGATACAGTCAGGGAAATGGGAGTTTTGGCTCATGTAATTTTTTTCTGTATTAAAGAGCAGTTTAGAGACCTGGGTCACAAAATTCTGTTCAGAGTCTTACATTTACTGTGGTCAGATCTGTTTATTTTGCTTTGTTTTTAAAAACAATGTCTTCCAAAGGCATGGATGTCTCCTTGAAAATCTTCTCTTGTTTTTTTTTTTTAATATCAAATGCCTACACTGTTGCTTGGAATAGACTGGCCTGAGTTTCAGTGAGCTAGTGACAAAATTGATAACAATGAAGTTTTGACAGCATTGTGTTTTTATTGTAAAATCTTTTTGTAATAAATATTAAGTGCAATAAAATACATTTTGCAATTACAGAGGTGGAATCCAATGTTTAAACAATTTTGCTATAACTTTTTTGACTTGCAAGAGTTGCAAGCATTTCCTTTTCTTTGTAATCAAACTGAATTTGTTTAATTTTAGTTTTGATGACTCAACATTTTTGAGGAAAAAACAAGTTTTGCCAGGAAGCTTCTGCCCTACTGTAATTACCAAACACATAATTAAATACATAATTTGTTATACAATATTGGGTCTTCTTCCAGTCCTGGATATATACATGCCTTCTAATTTAAATGATAAAAGATGACCAATCTCAAAATTCAATATATTCATCTATTTATTCCGTGTTGTTCTCGGAAACATTTTCAGTATCATTTTCAGGATTTTACTCAAAAATGATATCAGAAAAAAATATTTTGTAAAAAACACTGTTTATGGTCCCTTTCTTCATAACAGCTAAGTGAAACAGTGATTACATTCAGCTCAAGTCCCTTCTGCTGTTCATTTCCTCTTTTTATACTTCATGTTTTAAAGATTCATTGTGACTTGACTTCTTGGATTTTCAAAGACAGAGACTATGTTCCATAACATTATTATGCCCCCCAAAACTGTAGTCCTATATATTTTCCTCAGAAATACATATTTATAAATAGGATTTTTCTCTCAAAATTCTTCTAAAATGGTCTTTAAGAGCATTGAAAGTTCTGTTCATATATATGAGAAACATTCTTTTTTTTTTCTTAATCCATTCAACCCTGTTTTGAAATAAAACAGCCTCATGAAACAGTCTCATCTTCCCCTTCCTTTTGAGTCAGAGGTTGCCTTTAGCAAGAGATTTTTCCTGTGTCTACAGCTGTATTTCTGTAGAAACCATGGTCTCCTGTGATGCCTTTTGAAAATATCTGACATTTCATCTTTGCAATTAGTAATTTTCTATTACTAATGGCATGGAACGTTCTCATAAATATATCTCTGAAGTCACAGCCAGTGTCATAATTTCTTAAATTTTGATCATTCCAAGTCAGTGAAGATCTGGGCTTATGGGGACTCTTTTGGGGAACATTGCAAGTTTGGACCTCCATCTTTTCTGGCTAGTGAAAACCACTGTGGATTTACCGTAGTATTTAGGAAATTATTACATTCATATGAATAACTACTAGGATATTTATTTAACTGCAAGAGTATTGCCATGGGACTCTGTTGCTCCAGAATCGATGGCATAACTCTGATAATCTCAGCATCAGTCCAACCGAGTCTTACTTTCAGTTTTGCAGCTAGATAGATTTGCAAATCATTGATTATGGGTAAAGAACGCTATTCAAAGGGGGTTCTTTCAGAAAAAAAAACTTTATCATCTGGTTCACCCAGCTAAATGACCATAGCACATAATAGACGTGAAAATGGTTGCCCTGAAGTTCTTCTTCCTTCTGGGGCAGTCCCAAAGGTCAGTGTTGGTAATTATACTCCTAGTACTCTTTTCATGGGAATATTTAAAGAATTTATTAAAAAATCCCTCAAATTTAACATATGCATAAAATAAGTTGCTAGGTCTAGGAAGAAACTCTCTTCTGCAGAGAGTGGTTTCTAGACCTACTCTACTTTTGGCTACTTTCAAAGCTGCAGAAGCACAGTTCCCCTATTGTTTTCCTGCTGATAAGACAAATGTATCTATTCTCACCTTACAGCACTTAGCCATGTCTGACCATCTCAAGATTGAGGCTAGTAAAGCTGCTTGAGGTATTCAACTGTGTTTCTTAGAAAATTCCTATAACATACTATTGCTGACAGCTCAAAGTTTTTGAAGTACTTATTATTTTACGGTCAACCAATAAAAGGGACAAGATCCCAAGAAAATTCTCATCATGTCTGTTTCCATTTTTTATCAAAACTTTTTTCCACTGACATTTGCTGAGATGCAGAGATTAGCTACCTAAATTTAGATGTAAAATTTGTCAATGATCAGTGCTTAGTTCTTGATTCTGCAGCCAAGGGAGAGAGATGGGCAAATCTCAGGCTTACATGGGCCAAACTGCATATGGAAGCATATAATCATCTAATAGAAGAGCTCGCAAAAATAAGCTTAGATAAATTGCAGAAATGTCGAGGGAAGAAAATGGACCTAAAGATCTTCGTTGTAATGGAAATAGGTAGATGGATGGAGTGGGTAAACTACTGTTATGCTTCTCTACTTCCCGGAAAAAAATGTCTTAGCATAGGGAGGAATGTGGTGATGGGAAGAGCGAGGTGAAACATACTCTCCTAAAAGCTGAATGTTGAATAAATGTCCTAGGAAACATTCATGACTATCAAGAAAAACTCCTTCAGCTAGAATGGCCTAGTTGCAAAATGGAAGGCTCTATCTAATTCCAAAGTGTTGAAACAGACAGATCTGTCTGTAGAATTTTATTCTTTAATCTTCTTTTCTTTTTTTAAAGAAGACATCAACTAAGAACAAAGACAAGACTTGGTCATAGTCCACTACCTCTTTATCCCTAAACACTTTGAAGTAGCTTGGAAACAAAATTTATGGCTGAAATTCAGCTCTGTGTAAAGTAAGAGCTTTGCAGTTTTTGCCCTTCATATAAAATGGTTTGCATTTTGTCTTTTTGAAAAACAATAAATCTCAGTGTGACTATAAGCATTAATGCTGTATATCAGAAGTTATTGCATACTTTATTAACTGCTTCGACTTATGTCATAATTAGAAATAAGATGTGTTTTCTTACTAAAAATGAAAATATGGTACATTTTGTGCTGGAGCTAAACGGAAAGAATAATTCATTGTTTTTTGGCAGTGCAGAGGAGAAATATACTTATTACAGTGAGAATATATTATGTCATGGCGGGATGTTTTTGCAATGTGAATTTGGGACAAAAACATTACTAATGATTTAAGTACAGTAGGTCATCTCATGTTGATATCAATACTATCATTATACTTTATACATGAATGTACTTTATGCAGTATTTTTTTTACATGTGATGCATGTAATTTGGCAACAGCAGAAGTATTTTCAAAGCAGTTAGTTTAGCAACTGTATTGGAAAAAAATCTTACTTCTTTATCCTTGCAGTGGTTTCCACCTGTACCTCTACTCAGAGCCTCAGAGGAAGCCATAAAACAATCCCTAAAAATAAAATAAATTATTGAGAGATTGAAATTTGATATTTCAGGGAGGTTTAAGAGATAGAGGAAAGCACAAGGACTTACTGGAAAACTCAGAGTTTCTCCTTTCAACAGCATTTCTACTTTACGAGAATGGAAAATTACATGTTTTTAAGTTATGATTTTTATTAATACAAAACCTCTCTGGGATAGAGTTTGTCCATCTTGATCCTAAGAGGTAAATTGGAGAGGAAGGAAAATAAAAATTTCTGGAACTTATAACTCTGAAATGTTAGACTAAGTCCCAGAGAGCTAGATTAATGTGAGGGGTCGACAATGCTTAATAAAGTTATTTTTTCATATGCTTAATTACTCACATGATTCCCACAGAATGTGCAATTTTGCCAGATCACTCCACAATGACAGGTAAATTTATTGGATGGTGAGCATGGGAATTTCTGCAAATGAAAGAAACATTTTTCCTGGCAGATTGATTTGAAAAGAAAATGGTTTGTCCACATGCAAATGCATCCAAAGAAAAAGATTGGAGAGTGAATTAAAGGTTGGTAAATACAATAGGTGAATCACATAAATGTGTATGTGTACTCAGAACTGATTGAATGTTCATTGTTCTCTTGAATGTTAACCAGATCTGGATTTTTTCTTCTTTTAAATGTTGATTCAGGGAAACCAGACCTCTTTATACTGTAGATACATGCTTTTTACATACTTTTTACTTATATCTGTGGGTTCTTTGGGGTGTTAGGAGAGAGTTTGTGTGGCGGAAGGAGCTTTTCTCTTGAATAGTTTGCTGACTGAGGTGCCAGCATGGATGTGCAAGAGGCAGTGGGGTTAAGTGCCCATGCACTCCGACTCAGCTTAGGATGTGAATCTGCCTTCCATGTCCAGGGTAGTGCCTTTCCCCAGGCTGCTGAACACTGCGAAAGGAGGAAGTAAGTGCTCAATATGAGCAGTATGAAACCAGCCATTCTTACCAGTCAGTTTTTTTTTTTTTTTTTTGGAGGAGAGGGATGTTATAAAGAGAAATTCTCAGATCCAGAAATTTCAGAGAGACAAAATTCAGATTTTCTGCAAATTATCTTTTAATCTCCATATTTGCTTTGGTCCCATTGGGTAACAGTCAAGTTCCTTCACTTAAAAATGTCCTGTTTCATAAACCTCCATGTATGTTCCTTCAAGCATCCTTCTTCCTTTGGATCTCTCCTTTTGGCCCTAACTGTAGCACCTCCACCTAAGATGGCCTCCTGTTTTAATATCTTCAACTTCTCTACCATTCCTCATTCAAACCACTGTATATTGTACAGTTGAGCTTTGAGTTTTATAGCTGAGTCTTATCACCTCAATTATTCTTTCAGAGCTGTTCTTTTAAGAAACTCATAAGGCTTCAAAAGACTTATCAGCCAAAGTTCATAGGAAGATCCAGTAAGGGCTAGGCAAAAGTCTACCTAATTCTATTTTGGCAAAATAGGGGAAAAAAAAAAGATTTTATATTTAATTTATACTATTTAGTATAATAAAAAGAGTCATTGTTTCATTTAGCAGCTCCTACTTCTTGCCGCTCTCTGGAAGACTGCAAAATGTAGGGAGTACTAGGGGGAGCACCCCTTGTTTTGCCTCCCCAGTTCCTCAGGCCTCTCCTCCCCAAGCACATGCGTGCATGCACACAGACAACAGCCTATCTGCAACCCTGTTCATACTATTAGGGAGTAGAGCTTTTTGTTTAACTGTATAATTGCTCTCTGGGTGTTTTTTTTTTCCCTTGTCTCAATTTTTTTTTTTAATAACTAAGATCAGTACGTTTAAATAGTCTTTTATTTCTCTCCTCTCCTCTCCTCTCCTCTCCTCTCCTCTCCTCTCCTCTCCTCTCCTCTCCTCTCCTCTCCTCTCCTCTCC
>JAUBOD010000363.1:754210-767270 GCA_032353885.1 Nothura maculosa | reverse complement strand
CCTCTCCTCTCCTCTCCTCTCCTTTCCACTGACTTGGAGGCTTTTTGCACTAATGAAAGGTCTGAGACAGTATGAATCTGTATTATTTTGCTGCCTCAGATCCCTCCTCCTACCCACACTGTGCTGCCTCTTAGCTCACAGCTACATGCGCATTCCCTCTGGAAGCAATGTGAAGCTGCATTGCTCCAGTGCTTGCCACGCACATCTGCCCCGACCCTGCTCTTCCAAGAAATCTCTCCATGGAACTGGAGGGTAAGCTGGCCCTGGCCGCTGATAACACAGCAAAAATAACAGATAGGAAATAGTGTAAGAAGGGCAGCAATGGCATGTGGCCTTTTATGGGCCTGATTCTCTCCAACTGTTTGTTTTTTTTTTAAAAATTAGAGTAGCATGAATTTTAATTCTGCTTAATACTGATGTAAATCTGAAATAATGTTATGATGAGTCAGGTCCTGCTTCTCTGAAGTGCTTCGCAAATATTTACCAGTTACTCTTCCCAGTACCTGCAAGCTACGCAACCCTGTTGCTGCTTTACCAGAGACAAATTCGTTGAAGTCGAATGCAGGAAGTGCTGGTTGTTTTGTTACAATAATACAAGAACATTAGGCAGATTGTAATGAAGCCAGCACTACAAAAACAGCCCCAGATAAGCTTGTGAGTATTATGACCAAGATGACTAGGGTATAAAATGGAGAGAGACACGGTGCTAATTTATTTATTAGTGATTTACTGAGATGAATGTTCATCCCAAGAGTTAATCCAGGAATATCCAAACCACTGTAATTATCCTTGCACAAAGGCTCTCTATTATTTCCCTGCTAAATAACAAAGCCTTTTCATTACCTGGCACTGACATAACTTTAGCTGGAGAGGTAGGTAGACAGCGAACAAGCTTCCTGTGTCTGTGGGGGATGGGATATTATAGGATAGGAACGGAACATCCCCTTCTTCTTGCAGAATACAAATGGGAGGGCCAGAGTTTTCTCTGAATAAAAATAAGTATGATTGTGAACATGCTAAATTTCCTGTACCTCAAGCAGCTGAAATCTTATGAGTGATATAAAAAGCAAAAACGAACAAAATCCCATCTCACACAGAAGTGAAAATGTAGAAGCACTGGCCACAAGAATGTGACTGTATTAAAATTGGGAAAGAATCCAAAATCTGCAGTAGCGCTCTAATCTGCAGCACAAGAGCAAGGATTTTCATTATGCTTTGCATTCCACATACGGCTTTGCTTTGGAGCTCTTATGCAATTGGTGATGCAGTAAAACCATTGTATTCATAATGATTTCAAAGATGTGGATGCTCCCAGGGTTTGACCTATTTTACCACTCATGCATTATACACTGGGTAAAGCTACTCTCATAAGGCAGAGTCATTAGTACTTAAAATGTATCAGTCTACTGCTATCCCTTTTCTCTGCAAGGCTGATTGTTTTTTACAATTCTAAATGAATTATTTTCATCCAGTGATTCATGTCTGTATGTACATCAATGGAAACTGCTCATGAACATTTCATGGCAGATTTTAGCCCATAGAGATAATGTAAGGGGTTACAACTGTTATTAGCCTGAAACAAATACCTCTTTTTCTTTTTTTTTTCTTTTTTTTTTTTTAAGACCAAATCTAAATGTTTCCTTGTATTTCTGCTATTTTTTTGCTTTGGAGATGTAAAAAAATACCTGTGGTCATTACTTTCAGACAGCAATGCAACATTTTTTTTTTTGTTTTGAAACCTCAATTCAAATTTCTGATCACATGCTTGCTTTAGTCTTCTCCAGTTAAGCATGCATTTGAGACCAAGTAACGACTACAGAACTCAATCTTTGCTCTGCTACAGTAAGATGCAAATGTCTCCTGGAAAAAAGTGTAATGCCAGAGAGTCAGTGTACAAGCCAGCCTAGGAATTTTGTGCGCTGAGGTCACCACTGCAAGGACAAATCTTTCTGCTTCTTTTTGAAAAATGATGAATTGTGCTAAGCCATTTAAATAATTAGTAACCGATCCCTAAACATTGTAGTTAAGAGCTTATTTTCTTTAGATTCCCAGAAAATTGCACTGCCAGTAAATTTGATCTGCAAGAACAAACACTGAACTGCTGGGATGTTGATGGCATGATGCTATAGAGGAAACCCACCTCAATCACTTCAGCTGCTCAAGTGATCCAATGCAAGCAGCAGAAATGCAAGATTTTTCTACAGGATGGATTCAGGAGATAAATTCAGGGCAGGATTGAGGTTTTCATGGCTTTCTGATTCTAGTTTTATAACTTTGGGTTTAGGCTGGACAGTTTCTCTCTGGCTCACTGTGCTTTGGGGCCAAAGTATGGTTTCTAATCACAAGTTAAATGAAACCTTTGCTGTTTCTCTGACCTGCCACAAATAGGATGAAAGGGAAAACAGAGGCAAGAGTCAATCAGCCAGTGATTACATTAAAGAGAAGGATTCTATATGGAAAGCATGAAAGAAAAAACAGACTGGGTGCTGGGACTAAGAAACAAAAACAAGACTAGTGGAATTTTGAGGTCTTTTACTTTATTTTGATCCTTTCATAGTGTATTTTAAATTCATAAATAATGAGATGAAAAAGACCCCAACAAAATTCAGCTAAATGATCTTAAGCTCTCAAGACCCAATCACAAAATAAAAAGGAATTAGTAATGCACAGTTATAGTATTCCATGTTTAAAAATAAAGCTGTTGAATAAGTGAACAATACCTTGGCTGAAAAGTATTTCAGCTGAAGAGTGAAATCCCTGCAGAGAGTGATCTGTGAGATTCTGCAGGAAATCTGCATTACAATACACCATTTCCATTTCCAGGGAGGGACTCACAGAAGGACACATGGAGGAGAAAAAAGGAATAAAAAAGCCTCAGTCCTTTATGCCTAGGTTGTAGGGGGCCAAGGCCCATCATTCTCATGCTAAACAGTTACTTTTTCTACAGGTACTGAATGAAATGGGAATATTTTTGAAGGAATAGTGAATGTGGAAACAGGCTAACATATCTGGCTCCTAGGATAAAGTCAAGTGACTCTATCGCTTACCTAGATACGACAGATATGAGTTTACCTCTGTGCATTGCTGCGACACAAACCAGAAGTGTGTCCAAATATGGTAAGTCCAGAGCTACTCCATTCCAGTTATTCCATGTTCTGTAACTAATGAAATGGCATTATAGCCAAATAAAAAATTCCAGCTACAATATTAGCCCACTGGTTATCCTGCTCTTCTAGGATGTGAGAGGCCTGGGTCTGAAAACTAGTTCAGTAATTATTTGGTGTTGATGCTCTCCAAAGTGGGGAATGTACTGAGAATAGCCTTCCCCTAGGACTGAGTCTTCTGCCTGCAGTTTAGGAGATAGGTCAATGGCCATCCAGGGACTTGGATGCACAAGTATGATATCTTGGCTGACTGCCCCTATCTGAAGGCTGGTACTGAATGGACTGTTTTCATTTTTGTGTGGAAAAACTTACGCAGGACTTGTTTCCTTTTGCTGCAGAGTGGGAAAATTTGTGAAATCTCTGTTAAGTTTGTAGGATGGGAAAAGGAGAAAAGCAGCAAGTGGAAGAAAAACGAATAAAATTCCTGGCTTCTATTCCCTGGGTTATTAAGCAAGCTAGTGCAGAGTGTGACTAGGTCACTGGCATTAGCATGTTCATGTGGTTACATCAGTGAAGAATAACATTAAAAATATAGAGCTGTCTGTGCCTCTCTAGAGAAAGGCATAGAGAAAATGTGAAGGCAGATGGAAAGAATGAGCCCCTCAGCTGCAAGGAGTTGATATCCTGTCATAGCAGCTGAAGACTGTCCAGATAGGTGCTATATTTCTGCTTCCTCAGTATATCATTACACAGTGTCTTCTGCCTGCCTATATATTTAAAGGAAGAAAATCACAAAGTAATCAGTCTCTGCTTATTTTTGCTAATCAGAGGTCTGTAGTAATCCCCAAAACACACAAAAGTTGCTTATAACCTTTACACATTGAAAGCACTAAGGGTCAGTCACAAGCATTTCCTATATTTTCAGTTAGAGTGACTTTCTTTTGCTTAATCTTCATTGTGGCTCTTTAAAACTCCCTCAGTATGGTCTAATTAGGCACATAGTTACTTGAAATTTCTCCTTTCACACAAATGCAAATACTTAATATATGCATTTATTCATAAATATGTTGCATATTCTTATGCTTTATTCTTCTATATATGTATGTCTGATGTTGTGTATTTATGTTTGTATGAGTGGATCTATGAAGGCAAGTATTTCAAATATGTGTGTATTTGAGAGAACAGAGTCAAAGACTTATCTTACATGGTATAAAACATACGATTATATAAATCACACAAGAATTCTTTTTCCAAATTAAAATACACTCCAGAAAGTATGTTCCAATTATTGCACATAGTATTTCTGTTAAATTTGTGAGACACCATACAATTTTTCTCATGTTATCATCTACTCTTGCATGAAGACATAAAAATAAAAAATCTTAACCACTAGCAGAGAAATGTGCAAAATACTATCAAAGGAATGCCAAAGGTCACTTCTATTCCCTGCCTTTTTATGAGTTTCATATTTGTCTTTTTTTTTTTTTCTCATTGCAGTTTGTTTGTGTACATTGCTAAACTTTAATGGAAGAAAATATGAGGGGGCAAAATAAATATAAAGGAACACTCTGTTGTTCAAAAGTGCTGAGCTGGTATTTCCATGAGTTTATGTTAGATTCATGTTTTGAATAAAAATTTGGAAAGTCCACAAATAGAACCTTGTGACCTTGTGACAGGTTTTTTATTTTTTTTTTTTTTTTACATTTAATAATTTTTAAAATTGGCATCTATTTCTAACTAGCAGAATAAATGTGTTATCATTCAATACAGGAGCACTGATTCTTTGAGGTACAGAAAAGAGATGCCATGAAACAATTGGAGTGTACATTTTCTTCAGTACTGTAGATGGCCCATTGCTCTATGTATTGGATTTCGTTTGTTCAAGTTCAAATTCCAATCTTGCTTGTTTAACTCCTGTAATAATAGTAACTCACTAGGGTGTTACAAAGCAAACAATAACATTTCCAAGTGCAGGTGCCTAACATCAGGCACTGAACCCCCAGTTGAGATGCCTAGGAAAAAGGCATAATTTGTAATTCTTTTTGAAATCTGTTAAACTGGCATGTTCTTAGTATCTCCTAAAAAGAGAAGCCCTTAACTTCTTTGGAAAAATCATTTGAAAGATCTTCTCAGCAAAGCATCTTATATTCAAATGAATTTTCCTTGCTCAGTTGGAAAAATGTATGAATACATGCTCAGGTTAAAAGTAAGTCAATAAATATAATCAGATTTTTAAGTGCATTGCTATATATGGACATAAATTAAGTATTTCATTGAATCAATCCCCCTTATTTTATCTGCTTTGAAATGAGATTTATAGATGTTTAGATGGACATTTTAGATTCATAAGCAATTCTATAGCCTCGCTTTACTTTTTAGTATAATTTTGGCTTATACCTTTTTACTGCAAAAATCCTTCATGAAAACTCCATGCGAACTATGAGTGGAGTACCAGAAGGGACAGTTTATTCTTTGAGATAAGAAAAACATCATTAGAAGAAAAACATGGATAAGTTGACCTCAGTTAAAAAAAAACTGCTTCTGCAGAAAGACATGACAGTCCAGAAATTTCCATCTTCACAAGAGAGTCTGCATCATTACAAACTTAAAAAAGTGAAAAAGGTGGAGAAAGATTGACATTACAGTTAATGCCTACATATTCTCTGCAGATGAAGCATCAAATGAAGCTAGTGCAAGAACTGAGCAGTCCTCACCTCTCTACAGGCTGTTGATGAAAGTACTCTCAGAGGTCATTGCAAAATAGTAAATGGGCAAAACAAGCGTATCTGTGTTACTGGACAGTGCTTGAGTTCCAGTCAATTTCAGCTCCCACTCCAGGACCAGTTCAAGATATTTGTCTTGTATGGAAAGACTTGGATTTGGAGGAAGCACTCCTCTGAAATGCCTGAACTGTTAGGCAGAGAGGTTTATTCACAGGTTTTCAGAGAGTTTTTTTCAAGTTCTAGTATTGAAATGATGCAATGTGATACACATATGTGAGAATATGGGACAGAGGCTTTATTTCTAATTGTATAGATACTTTTAATACAATATTTGAGCTTTAAAGTTTTTTTTCTTAATTTGAAAATGTTTACTTTTGCAGATTTCTCCATTCTTTTTCATTTCAGTTTAAGATTCAGGTCAAGTCAGAAGTGATAGTTCCAGACTATCTCCATGAAGGCTGCTTTTGCATTATTTCTATTTTCAACTGAAAGGAGGAATTTCTTGCAATCTCCTTATTTTCCAGCATAGTTTTTCAAATAAGTTTAGATATCCCAAGATTTAGATGTTTAGACTAACACTTGACTGACACTGCAATGTCTACGATTCACCAGGACTCATGTTATAGACAAGGGAAAAAGTGCTGAAAATATCACTCCAGCACTGTAAACCATGTGCCTGCTTGCAATGGTGTATTTTAAGAAGTCTTCATATTTTTTTCCACCTATAGAAAAGGTTAGAGCTGGGCAGGAAACATTTTCTCAGTACTGTGAAACTGTTTATGGTTGCAACTATTTTTCCCATTGGAATGAACCCAAGATCCTTTTAAAGTTTTTCACAGGAAGAAAGCACATCATTGAATGTTTAAAAGCCTACTCTTAGTGAATTAAACCGGAGACCTTCCACATCTGAGTACTGTCTGCTTGGGCTGCATTTTGTGTATTTCTGTCTGTCTCTGAGTTATAACCAGGAATTCTTTCTTGATTAAAAAGAAATAATAACTGAATGGCTCTGGATCAGCACTATAAACAGTCAATACTAATGTTTAAATGATGATAGTTTCTACCTATTAATGACCAGAATTTTTATCTATTTCCTCTTGAGGCTTTGAATTCTGGAACAATTCATGCATGAGCCTGTTGGACTAATATTTTCCATCACCAGATACAGTTTTTATGATTAAAAAGGAGACAATTATACCACAATGAAAATCGTTGTTTATTATTAGTATCTCAAACTGGTTTAGATCCCTATAGAAAAGACCATCACTTGTCCCTAAAACTGTTCTCTTTTATGTTCAACTAGAATTTCTCTAGCTAGTAACTAGGGCTGAGATGTTTCATCGCTGACCTAGAATAAAGGTATCATGAAAGCCACATTTGCTTTCACCTAGTTCTGAACTGAATTCAGCTCTGATTTCTGGCATGAACTAAGCTGCAACTAAGCATTGGCTGCTGACTCAGCCGCTTTTCTCTTCTCCCTGACCCACAAACACTGGTCTAGTTCAGTCAATTCCCCTTCCTACCAATGTATCTATGATCATGCATCTAAAAAAATAAATAATTTATCTGTTTGCCTTCCAGTAAAATAGTTTTGTCTGTCTGCATTTCCCAGACTGTTTTTGAAAGGGACTTTCCTTTAACTGTGACTTGTGCAAGCAACTACATGCATCATTTCTGTTTGGTAAACAATAAAATAATGCTAAAATTAAAACATTCTTTTTGTTAACATATGTAGCTGGAATGCTTAAGGCTGTTCTGGTAGTAGCAAGAGATCTTGCACACATTTATTTATCTGGTTAAACTTTGCGGCTTGTCTTTAAAGCCAGCAACGTCTCAACCCCTAGCAGCACAGCACAAGTAAAGGCAGATGGTTGAATGAAGCAGAAAGACTGACTATAAAAAGCTCAGCCTTCCAATAATGCTGCTGCCTCCCAAATTTTTCATACAAATCTCTCCATTTTGCCTTCCAGAGACTCACAATTAAAATTCTATTCTGCCTGTCTAATCAAGACAGCAAATCTATTGAATTGCATAATGCTGGGGGATAATCAAGGAAGGATGTGACATGAATCCATTTTTCTCTACAGGTAGAAAATGAAATATTTTCTCTCCATTTGTGAAAACAGATGGGTAGCTGAGGATTTCATGTTTGGCCTAACTCCCAACTCTTGCTCTTCCTATCCTTGGAAGAGCAGCCCAGACCTGCTCACTGTGCGCGAGTGGCATCAGGAAGAGCAGGTGATGCAGATTCGGTGGTGGCACTGGCGGTGAGGCGGAGGCACTGCCCTCTGCTCTGAGAAGTTACTGAGGAGAAAATGGGCCTGCAGGGGCCCGAACTGCAGCCTGTGGGTTCTCATAAAACACCCTTAACTGAAGGGCCAAACTGGCTCCTGGAGCATGAGCCCATTACTCCTACTGAGCTGCTCCAAGAGGAGCTGCATGTGCTTATGCTGTGACTGGAATTGGCACTTAACTTCCCATTCCCCAGCAAAGCCCTGTGTTTCAAGGTGAATGTGCAGGCTTCTCATGTATAAAGGAAGGCAGAGAACTGACCCGATTGGGCTGAATTGGTTTGTAACCCAATCACGCCTAATGCAGTTACAGCAAAAACAAGGCCGGGGGAGTTTCAGCCGTGCTCCTGTGCAACATCAGGAATTTGATTTGTGCCGATCTCATCATTGGGCGCAGGCAACAAGGAAAACAAGTCCTTGCTGTGGTTTCTTTACTGAGCCTAACAAACCACATCTGATAAGCCATATAATTTGCTACAGCAATTTGTGCCAAAAATAAAAGGCTCGGTCCTAAAGCGCAGCACGTTTCTGAGAAAAACAGCACCCCACCCCTTCCCTTTGTAGCATCTCCCCTGCTCATGCTCTTACTTCCTCAGCGCGGCCGCCCCAGCTGGCTGACGCACTGCCGTAGGGCTGCCTTGCACGCTGCTCCCTGGACTCCCTTTGTCTCCTGGGGAGGAGGATCCAGAGGATTAGCACAGGCAAGGACACATATGTAGGGCGGTGACAGCAGCATGATGGCTTAAACAGCAGAGAGGTTTGATTTACAGCATAAAGAGGCTGAAGGTCTCCTAAATCCTGGAGTAACATGCTGCCCAACCTCTCTGAAAACAAGGAGTTTGGGGCATGGTTTATTAGGCAAAGTTATTCTAAAGTTGTAAGAAATGTTTCCCTTTTCAGTTCAGTGACCAGAAAAGGAATATGCTCTTCACATGTACTTTACATATTAGGCCTCTAATAGAGAAAAAGAAATTCCTATGCCTTTTTGGGGTTGTTTTCCTTTTTTTTTTTTTCTTTTTTTTTTTTTCTTCTCTTGCTGCTAACAGAGAAGGGGAAAAAAGAAAGCAAACAATACCAAGTTCTGAAGAATGCAGTCTGTCAGCTCAGCTGTGGAATAACTCAGAGGTTAAATGTGAATCACTGTGTACATTTTCTAATTCGGATTTTGCCAAGGTTACCTTAAAAACCTTAATGCTTTTTTGCAGTGTTTACAGCAAAACCCTGCAGATGTGCTTCTCTGTTATTAAAAGGAAAGCACGCGAGAAGGGAGGTGGGCTAGAAGGAGAGGAGAAGGAAAGGTCAATGATTTTAATTCTACCTCACTGAATTCCAAAGTTTGAAGGGATCTATTTGCTTGAAAGGTCACGTTATGGAAGGTGAGCACCCTGAATGCGGTGTGTTTGGAGGTTTACAGTGGAATAAACAAGAAGGCAACTCTCTGGGATGCTTGTGTGTCAAAGGTGACCCAAAACCTGCCTCATTTTGCAAAGCTGCTCAGCTCTGTGCAAACGCAGTGGGATCAGGGTTGGAGTGTAAAGGCAACAGACTGGTGTTTGCATTAACTCCTTAGATACGCCATATCCAGAAGCCAGCAGATTTTTTTTTTTTTTTTGGAGAAAAGGAAAGGAGAGGGCAGCACGCTCCCTGTCAGAGGATTCCTTGGAACTTTCAAGGCTTGCACTTTAGATTATGTTCCCTTGAACATAAAATGTCTTAGGAAAACAAGCACATACAGCATCATGAAAATCCTGTTGCTGATAGTTTTGGAGGGCAAATGCATCATCTTAGTCTTCTGCTTGTACAACACTAAGCACAATGAGTCCCTTCCTTAATTGGGGCACCTAAGCACTATCCTACTGCAATGCTGGCAATATTAGTTGCTCTTTAAAAAAGTTACCTGGAAGGGAGACCCATAATGGTGTCATAAAAGTTCCCATTTAACACCCACCCGCCCCTTCCTTTCCTCTCCCCATCTGATTCTTCCTTAGGTCCTTGGGGTGTTCATGTATTTTAATGACAGAACATGGCTAGGAGGAAGGAAAGTACTTGCAGGAGGACAAGGACTGAGGCACACGGTAGAATAAGTGACTTATACAAGGTCATGCAAGAAAGCTGAAGCTGAGCCAAGAACGGAGAGTAAGATTCTTGAGTTCTAGTCAAGTGCTTTGCCCATTTAACTGTTCTGCTACCTGTTTGCTTAAGCTGAAGAAATAGCTGCAGACATATACATATATGAACCCATGCATATATGTGTGCATACCCTTTTCTAGAAAAGATATTGTGTCTACGAACTCAGATATTTAGAAATAGCAGGCAAAGCCTGTCAGCCGTCAGTTTTAGCAGTGTGATCTGTATGTTTCAGTGCACGGTGCATAACCAAACTCAACAGTTTTAAAAACTGGAGCACATGGAGCAAATGCAGTCTTTAAAGGGACATTCATCTGGCAACATTTGGGTGGCATAGCAACTTGTCCCAGAAATAAAGTACCCCAAATTTGAATTCTCTGCCCACAGGGGCATGGGTCAAAGGGCTTTCAAAGGAATCATCACTGGACTATTTTGACATGAGCAATAGTTCATTTGCCCCCTTGCCTCATTGTCAGAAATGTCTGCTTGAGGCAGAAAAGTAGCCTGAACATTTCCAGTCTGAACCATTAAAGTCTGGCAGTCACAAGCAATGGTAAACAAGATTGTGTAATGGTGTCAGCAGCTTTAGAAATAGCTAGTACTATCCAATCTGTGCTTAATCCTACAGCAAGTTTGACTTGGTAACTAGACTTTTACTCCTGTATCCATGAAAACAGCTGAAATTTTGTCTCTGCCTTAAATGCTTAAATGAGAGTGGCACTGGGCCTTTCAGAAAGCGGCACTAACTTTTTTTCAAAGTTATACTCAATGAGCATGTTTTGGAAATATATCAGCACGACCTTTCAGCAATGTGCCAAAAAATGGGAAAAAAAAAGTAAAGACTTTGGGAACTGCCAACTAAGAAACATTGTTTTGTTTGTTTAAAAAAGAAAAGCAGAAACACGTCCAAGAATTTCTGTGTAAGTTAGAGGCTAAGTCACTCTCTTTATAATCACTCTTCTTTTTCTGGATACTATATTTTCAGTGAGGGTAGATAAAATCTGGCAATATGGTCATTGGCTCCATGTTTGGATTCAGTTCCCTTGACACTCATCTGCCTCCATAAACTTTCATCTCCTAAATCCAGTGCAAGTTCACCCAGGAAGGGAAAAAGTAAAAGGGAAGGGGGATGGGAAAAAAGGCTGGCAAACTGCACAGTAAAAATCTAAATTGCAGCTTCTGTCATTTCTCAGTGAAGAAAATGTTAGCAATGGCCAAGAAGTGCAATAAAATGCCATAAATCACACAGCTTTATTTCTTGCATGGGAACCCTCCATATAGATGAAGTCCTGGCAATTTCTGGATACACACAGGTTTTGCAAGTGTGATTATTTCATCAGGCTATGTTGTGCTGAGTGCTTTCCTGATGGTCTCACAAAGTAAATTGAACGGAGACCAAAAGGTGAAAAGCTGTGTATACTACTCCTTCACCCTCTCCTTGTCTCCCCACTGCTTCCCCTTCCCCCTCGCCGGCTGTTTTGCAGTGTCAGCCTTCCATGCATGAACAGTCAGCTATAATCTATGGAAAACCCCTCCTCGGGAGTCAGGGACCTTGTGCAAACCCGTATTATCTGACTATTCTACATGCGCTCCCAATGCATTTCTTATTCTCATGCTGCACGCTGTTTACATTTCAGCTCATTTCTCATTTTCCATGGGAAAGTAAAAAGGTACTAGCAGGTAACAAGGGGTCCTTTAAATATTTCCTGATTCCGGCTTGCTAATTTGACCCTGGAACATACTGCATTTCACAGTGTGCTTTTAATAGCAGCATAACTCTTTTACTGAAGTTTTATGTGAAAGTGAAAAAAGTTCAAAGAAAATCATAAATTCTTTTATTGTTAATTGCTAATGTAAAGGAGAATAACTAACATTTCTCTAACTTCAAGCTAGTGTGACAAACGAATCTCGAAATTTCACTTAAAGCTTAGTAGCTTTTTCTTATACTTTTCTTATATTTTCTTATAATTGTTCGAAGAGATACTGCCATTTAATTTAGACTCCAATATGATTTACTTTAAAGTTTATTCTGATTTCATAAGAAATGACAGATACCTGACCTCACAGAGTAATTAAAAATCCTCAACAGTCAGTGTTTGTATCATCAGACCTATTAAAACTCATCCCAACATTTTATGCCCCCTCTAACTTTACAGTTGCAATCAGCTAACAAGCTCTGAGCCAAATTCTGCCTGTGTAACACATATGCAGCTTCTTCTGACCTTAATGAGAGTAACATGCATAAGTCTAAATATCACAATTTGACTTTTTTTTTTATCAGAATAGGAAGAGGCTCAGATGCTTCCTCTTTATCCTCTTTTGCCTATTTTGCTCTTTTGATGGATGAATGCAGCACCCTGGCACAAACAATCATGATATAGATCCCAAACACAAATATGGTGTTAATTTCAAGGTCTATTAGCAGCACTGAGAAAAAAATAAATGTTTGACAGGACAAAATCTGCAGGGGAAAAGAAAACATTATTCTCAAGCTTCAGGGAGGCTATTATTACAAACAATGGAGAATCGATAAATTATATTTAATACTATTAAGAGTGCTTGACAGTGTTCTTTTCAGTGAGCACAGGGAGGTTCTGAACAATGTGTAACTGTAGCTCGTACACCAGGCGCTCTTTAACTGTTGATCAGGTCAAGTTAAGAACAATCCATGGAGCATTCTTGGAAGAGCTGTTGGAAAGCACTCTGTGCTGAACACACATGCATTAATAACTGAAACACTGCTTTTTCTTTCTTTCTTTCTTTCTTTCTTTCTTTCTTTCTTTCTTTCTTTCTTTCTTTCTTTCTTTCTTTCTTT
>JAUBOD010000363.1:720537-742995 GCA_032353885.1 Nothura maculosa | reverse complement strand
TCTCCTCTCCTCTCCTCTCCTCTCCTCTCCTCTCCTCTCCTCTCCTCTCCTCCAGGAAGATGTCAAATGCTTATTCTAGGCCTCTCTTCCTGCCTTTGAATTAAAATCCTTTTCTTTCCTACATTAATGTTCAAGGTTATGTCAACACTCTTTGACTACTTCTAGCAAGGAATTTCTCTGTGGAATCAATTTTTGCTGTCTGACCTCAATTTGTAAATGGCAAGATCTTGCCAATTTTTTTTTTCCTAAGAGATATTGCTCATTTCACCAAAAAATTCATTTTAAGTGCAGAGATATTTTTTTCAAAATAGCAATATCTTTTAGAAAATAGAGAACAGAGATGGCATGTTTACGTAAAAGATGCACTATATTCCAAAACTGGCCAGAAATGTGAGTAATAGCTTCTCAGTGTACTTGCAGTTCAACAATACTTCAAGATTTTGGATCAATGAAACAGTGTTTGTTAAATACTTTCAGGAATACTCTAAATTTGCCCTTCTGTTAAGTGGGAAGAAGTCCCCATGTTCACAGGCAGAAAAAAAAAGATCCTGAAAATAACATAAACATCCTTCTTGTCTTTAATTTCTTAGTAATTCTACTTTTTGATTATTCATCATCTCAGCATAATATTTTCTGTTCCTCATCTTCATTGGCAGAGGGTGCTTCTAACTATGAACAAGACTGTCAAAAACAAAAGACACCCTTATAGAGGTATTCTTGGGAAAAAAAAGTGTATTAAACTGTAACTTCTGGGGAATGCATTTTTAAAACAGATCCAATTTACCACAAAGCTGCCTTGCAGTGGTTAACCTGGTGTAGTTTTTCACAAGAGAATACATCCAAGTGTGGTGGTGGAATAAGGAGAAGCATATGTTTCTTATTAAGAATTTTAGCCTTTTACTATTTCTGTAAGGAAACACCACCACAGATGATAACTCAGCAAAAGAAAGATCATATTTTCAGTGAATTCCTATGCAATCAATGATGATTTTTCATGCCTTCTCATCACTTCTATTATTTTAAAACATTAAAACAGTAATAAAGAAATAAAGATTATCTAGCTATTAAAACCTTGAACTTCACTAGCCCTTCCATGCAAAAAAAAAGAAAAACAGAGAAATCTAACCCATTCATTATCATTTGAACATTTGTCAAAAATAGATTTTAAAATGAAGAGGAAGAAGAAATTATATGTTGATCTATATTTAGTGTAATCAGTATTTTGAATGAAGTTTTGAGGCCCATATTTTCATAACTGTGTGTGTGCAACTGATTGAAATTTTATGGCAGACAAGTTTTCCTTGAGGGAGGGAGATAGATTACTGAGTCAATATTTGAGGGCTCTTCTGTTTTGCTTTGTTTTAATGTTATTGAAAAGTCTGGGTGGCAGCCATGACAGGTACTTTATAGTTCAGAGATTAGACAAAAGAAATAATTATGCAGAGTCTACAGTCAATTAATTTCATGTGGTCAGTACAGGGGAGCAGCAGTTTAAAATATTTGTCTGCCATGTTTTACTTCCGTAGAAATACCATATGAAGCAATCTTACTCATTAGGAGAATGTACTTGGCTTCTGAATCAGGTTAGTTTGTATTTTATTAGGATTTCAAACCTCTTCGAAATGCTGCCTTTGAGAGATATATTGAAATGAAGTGGAGGTGGAAGAAGGATGTTGTATTTTCTGATTAATGCCAATAAACAGTAAAGTAGAAAGCTGTCTTCAACACAATGATCTTAAAACCTGCTTCTTCAGTGCTCTGAAATGTCTTCAGCATCACAGCAGCTTTGTGATAGCCTTGAAAATACGATTGTGAAAAGAGAAAGGCAATGAAAGGATGCATATATATGCATAGCTCCTACTTCTCTATGTATAGGTGAGATTATTCTGGCAGGATGCAGGTGACCCTACGAAGGCTGCTGCCTATGGATGAGGTTGTGGGAATGCTGGGAAAAGCATTAAAAGGTTGCACTTCTGGAAACAATACTCTTCTGTCAGATCTTGTAAAGCAATACAAACCAGAAGGATTCCACAAGCTTTGCAAGCTTCATACAACCATGTTTCTTGAAAAAGGCAACTTCCCTGTTGCCCTTGGCTCTGCCTATTTTTTTGACTTATCTTTTACCATGTACTCCGAATAAAATGAATCCCTAAACTTAATGAGCCATTGTCAATTCAAACAGGAGACCCGATTTTGTTCATTTTTGTTGTTGCTATTTCTTCTAAGTGTTTTACAAAACCAGATGTTAATTCAAGAGTGTAACATACACACACACACACACACACACAGAGGAACCTTGGGCTTTTCAGAGTTTCCAACTCTGAAAAAACTCCCTTTGTTTTCCAGGGTGAAGTTATGCCTCATCACTGAAGAAAAGATAAAAAACAAGATATATGAATTGAGCTTCATATATCTGAGGTACCTAAATCAATGTCTGTTTTCAGGTAAGTTGACTTAATGTTTCTCTATCTTGTTATGTATAAAAATATTGTGCCTGACAAAATACTGGATTTTTTTTTAATAAGGTTGTACAATCATTGACATTTTGTTTTAGTCCTGCGTTAGTTCTGGCTATTCATAATACTATATAGCTGTTTTTTTTTATCTTTTGTTGAGAGGTCAAGGAGATCTTAAAAAATAAGAAGAGGAAAAAAAAAGATACGTATATGTTTTCCTGTTGTTAAAGCTGTAGAAGCAAAGTAGAGAAAAGTCATTTTCTCGATGTCACTCAGCAGGCCAGGGAAAGAAACAGGAACAAAATCCAGATTTGCTGAGAACCTATATAATATTGTATCCACTATCCAGGGGCTAAAAACCATTCTCCCTGTCATGGGATGATATCACAAACACTCTTCCTCAGGCTACTTGTCTACCAAGCATGCACAAGAAGGATTTTTCTCTTGTTTATTATCACTCAGTCTATTTTTTAGCCTGGAACTAAGCACAAGAGACCCATGCTAAATTTCACATCTCAGAAAGAGACATTTTTTCAGGAACTCTGTTACTTGCTTTATTTATTTTGTGTTTTTGTGTTTTTTTTCCCTAGTGAAAAAAGCCATACCTCATAAAATCGCTGAAAACATTTTCATCAAAATTTCTTTTTAAAAATCACCTTAGGCACTGTCAAATAATTAAGAATTGAAAATAGCCTTCTAGTGGTTTGGAGAAACAGTACCTATAACACAATGGTATCTTAAAAACAGCCAGCCTGGATATGTTCTGTTTTGGGGGCCAATTGGAAAGAGAGCCTTACGCTTGGCTTTAGCCTTGCTTGTGACATCAGTAGTTCCAGTAGTGACAACAGCGTATCTATCTAGTGCGATGTACCAAGTCTTTACTTCACGATTTACTACACAGATTTTTTTCTGGACTTTTTGCTTTTTGCTCCTTATGAAAATTAGGCAAGGACACTATTACCAGTAAACTTGATTTTTGGAGTTTATGATGATGCATGATTAGCATCCTGATCACAATTAAAATATATCTTCCAACGACCTATCTAGTTTTCTCTGTCAGAATTCTGTCTAATGGATTAGACATCTGTGCAGTTTGCTTTTGTCTGGGGGAAGTGGAACTGGAATTTTATTGTTAGATAAGCTTCTTCCCTAAAAATAAAAGAACAGGCTTTTTTTCTCTCCAATTCTTAGAGCAGCAGTTGTGAAAAGATAACCAAAAGGTTTACAGAGAGAAGGTTGCAAACACATTGCTCGTATATATGTCCCTGTGCAGTAACAGAGGAGGGGGTTGGGACTCAGTTTTTTTTATCATAGTTTTATGTCTTTCTTATATTTTCAAAGGACATTCAACCTCAGCGGTGCCATCAGTTGGTTTTGCACTCAATCTGAGTTGTTACATTGAAACAATACTCACTACTCTGAGCTGTTATCTTCCCATGGAGTTTCACAAAAAGGTGAAGGTCACTGACTTCCAACAGAATTCCATATATGAAACAATACTAGGAAATGAATTGTAGTATTACACAAAGTGAAACTGTATTCTATCTGGTAGTCACCAAAAGAACTATAAGGAAAGGCCTTGGTACGTAATTTCTGTCTTCATTTTTTTTCCATCAGAGAGACTTCCATGGCATGAGGTGTACATTTACGGACTGTTAATTCTTGACATTCCCATTTACAAACTAAAAGCCTGATGTATGCCACAATTTAACCATTCCACTGATAAAGTATCCATATTCTGCTGATTCTTCATCAGTAGAATAAAGTATCAGTAGAAAAGAAGCTTTTAATGCAGGAGTGGACACAACTGACAGTTGCTTTTGTAAAATTTCTTCCAAGAAAGGAAATTAGCCAGTTTTATTTTACTAAAATTAAACAATGAGGCATGACAACAAGAATGATACTGGACTTGGTTCAAAATCCTCTGAAGGTAATGCACAATCTTGCATTGACTTCAATGGGCACTGGATCAGGCCAATTTTGGAATTAAAGACAAAGCACAAACTTTACAACAGAATTGTCCTTGCCCTTGCCCTTGCACACATGCTATTCTTGCAACACACATTTTTTCCTATTTAATCTTTTTCAGTTGTGGCAGAATTAGATGAAGAAGACCCTGCCAAATCTACCCACATATCGTAAGTGTGAGACTATGTGTCTGCATGTAAATGCATGCAAAAACAAACAAACAAAAGAAAGTCTTTTCACAACACAAGTAGGTGAAATATTTGTGAATTCTTTGCTGAAGAATGAAGAATAGTAAATTTGATGCTTTCTCATTATCTCAGGGCATATATATCTTTCTCAAGGTTTTCACTGGATAAAGTAGTGTTCCACTTCATCTGCCCCCTTTTCCTCCCACCTATACCCTTTAAAAATCTAAACTCTTATTTGAGGAACTACAGTTTGCTTAGTCATTTAAACTGCCCACCACAAAGAGGATTCATCAGAGTGATTTATTACTCACAAATATGTCAGCAACGTGCTCATGTACCAATAACAAAATTTGTTCATTAATGAACCCACTTATTTATCAAGGATTTTCAAAATATTTTTTCCCTTGACAAAGCACACTGTACACAGAGATGACAGTTTCCTCTGTATAAATTGAGGTCAAATTACTCCACCCACATAAACTAATAACAAAGTGACTCAAAACAGCGAGAAAAGGTTTTACTCTGTAGAGATGGAAAACATCCGTATTTTAAGTTTGCACTGCATCCTATCAGATCTTAGCCTTTTTCATCTAATGCAGTATTTACAGTACCCATAAATCACTCAATCTGACATAAATGCAAAGAATATTCATTCTTCTCTTTGAGTAGAATGCAATCATGCCTTAATACTGCCTTAAAACCAGTGAGGAGTCATATCCAATAACTATCCCAATTATCTCTCAGCACAATGTTTTCCACCTGCAAGGAATGATTATGTGTCAGTAGCGATGATAAAGTCCTTAAAGAGATGTCGATGCCTCATGGAAAAATTTGAAAGACATGTTGTTTGGAGAGAGTTCTGCTTATAGACTGCATTGTATATATCTGAGGTATTCTTTTCCCTGCTTTTTATTACTAAGGACATATTCATAAAGACATATTGTGTTTCAGAGAAATAATCATTATATAGCTAAAGTAAAAACTGGCAATCATGTGTGCTATTCCTGCTTTGGCACAGACTTCACAAATGACCTTGGGGGAACTTCTTTAACTGCTCTGTGTCTTGCTCCAGCATTGCTCAGCCACATTATATGTGTCTGAGTATTAATTCCTTGTAAGGCATTCTCATTACTATTGGATAGTATGTGCCAGGTAATGGGTTGGATTGTATTCTTATCTTTTTACCAGAAGTAGTATTTATTTTTCTGATGTGCCTAGATGCAGAAATGGGCACAGTACATTACTGTACTGGATACTGTACAAACATAAAAAATATGTTGAAAAAAATTCAATCTATCTTCCAGGAAAAAAGAAAAAGGGAGGGGGTAGGGGAAGAAGACAGTAACACAGTAATATTGTGAGATGACAGTCTCCTACCAAAGTCAGAGAATATTTTGATAGCAAAATAATCAAAAGAATAGGTATTGCATGACTCAGAGGGTACCTCTGCATTGGTAGATAGAAATGGTTCTGTATTAGCCTGCTTTGGCTCTAACATGTTTGAATTAGTGTGTATTATGCCAGGCTGTTAGATTTGCTGTATGAATGTTACTAGAGTGACTATAGACAAAGATTCATCAGAGGAACTTTGTGCTGCCCATGTCCTCTGTGTAACCAGGCTCCAGGTCTGGCTACACAAACTGTTTGTGGACCACCTCCTACTTGGCTGTTGGGGATGGTTAACATCCTTGCACCACATGATTCCTTCCTTTGGTTTGCAGACTCTACCCAAATTCACTAAAAATCTACTTTCTTTGCAACAATATTTTAAAAGACTATCTTAGTGAGCCTTTCCCCTGGAAAAACATGGGAAGTACCAGAATCATATTGCTTTGAGTCATTTTCGTATTTTCCTGTCCTCTTCCCCTCCTTCTTTTGCCTCCTACTGCTCTCCTTTGGAGATTTTTGAAGAGATTGATTTCCAAATAATATGCTTCAAATTTCATGTTTCTTTATACCTCTTTCTGCCCTTAAAGCATTACAAGCACCTATGATACCAAATATCTGTTGTTTTCACCATTACTCAATGTTAAGATCCACAAAGTTTTCAAAGATCAAAGTCTTTCACACTTGATGCCTTTACAAAGGTTTTAGCCACCTGCAGTTCACAGTGACTTTAGCTGGATTAGGGGTGACTCCCATTTCTATAGGTGAAATCTCCTCTCATCAAAGGCCCATGTTTCTATTCAAGGGGCTAGTTGTAGGCAGCCAGGTGGGGAATTTTGGCCCTTCTCAGGCTTCCTTCAGCTTTTCACAATGAGACCAACAGTTCAACGAGTGGACTTTGGAGGTCTGCATAATCACTTGAACTTTTAATTGCATCTCAGAAGTGAATTACTTTCCATCCTTTCTGATTTTTTTTTCTATCCCTTGTTTTAATTTACTATGCTCCTTCATCTGACTGTCATCATGCAAAAATGTATTGTTAAATGGATTTAATAGCTTCCTGCATGTGCAGCAAGCAGTATCTAGCATAAGTTAAGGAGTGCATGCCAATCAAAATTGACTCACTCTTAAATTTCACTGCTTTTGTGTGTTTAAATCAGATCCTTAATGCTACTTGAAATCTTCTTTTGTGGTTACATTTTAATGCTTTTGTGCTAAACCTTCCAGAACAATGTCCTTTCCTGGCAGCTGATACATTGAAACCACCAGTGCCAGAGGAAAAAAAATTGTCATTGAAATGCATAAAGATAAGAATGACAGACTGTTCACTCAACTTGTACATTCAAAAATACATACTTTGTCCTTCTCAGACTGAAATGGCTGCTTTGGAATAATTGTGGTCTCTTGTATCATGTCAATCCACAGTGTCAGAGCCATTATGATTATGTCAGAGCCATATACAGATATGCATATTAAAAAAAAGTCTAAGAAAAGGCAATTTTATGTACTCAGTCAGTGACATTTCTATGTTAACAATGTTAATTTCTAAAAAGAAAGAAGAAAAGGAATAGGAAACCCTGGGGGTTTATTTGATTTAGTAAATGTGCTAACTGAAAAGTTCTGTTTTAAAAAGGTGAACTTCTTTACTATTCAACTATAGCAAGCTATTTATTTTCCAGATTATGTTAATATTCATGAGATGTATTGTTTTTGCAATTCTTGAACATTTGTTTGCTCAAAGAAAGCGTAAGTGTGAGGAATAGAAAGGTCTTCATATTGTTCAGCTAATACCTCTTGGCCTTGATTTGAAGTGGCTATCTAGTTTCAATGTGCTTTTCATGTCCATTGTCTGCTTAAACTCTCAAATGAAATTAATTGCTCCTTTCATTATTGGTGATATTTATACCTGTTCATTAGGAATTGTGCAGAGACACAATAATATTCTTGTTATACAGTCCTTCTTTTAGTGTAACAAAGAACATCAATACAGTTTAGTCTGCAGCCAAGTGATTTCCTGTCTATTACTTCATATCTTATTATCAATCCCTTGGCACACAGTATCACTAGTCATGTGTTTATTCTTAATGCTTACTTAGCACTGTGATAAAATATGAGAACTTAATTTTTAAATGTTTAAAATGTTAGGAGGAATATTTAAAGATACTCATTTTCAATTTCATGTCCATTTATGTCCCTGATATTACAGTGCCTCAAAATTCATTTTAGCTCCTCCTGTAAAAAAAAAAAAAAGTATCTCACTACAAGTGTTTTCACCAAGAAAAACAGGAGCCTTTATGTTTTAACGGAGGAAACATGTATCAACACCTTATCTTTGAAGGGCATACCATGGTAATGATGAAATTCTAACATAGGTTTGGACTGAGAAAGCTGTTATGATTGCTCCAAGTTCAATGAACAGATAAACTGAAAGTATCTTTCCAGCGTATGTTGAACAAATGCCAGACCAAAGAGGTCAGAGACCAACATGGGAAAGCATTTGAAAGTCTAGCTTTAGGATGTCAAAACTCTTGGCCTATTTTGTACTAGAAACAACTAACTGCCCAGGAAAAATATTAATGCAGGAAAGCAAATAGGTTTTAAAATCTTTTAATATCTTTAAAATGGAAGGACAGTTTTCAGGGAAGGATGTTTTAATTTTGGTTGAAACTGTGTAAGATTTGGTACATTAACTGCTGACTGTGGAGGTAGGCCAAAGAGACAATAAAGGCACACCTCATCACACTTTTGAATCAGCCTCAGTAAAAAAGCTACCAGTGTCATTTGTTATATGTGTTGATGCATGTCATAGCAGCTGCAGATATATCATAGGAGAACAGGTCAGATGCAGTAGGCAGTGCACAATCTAATTGTCAACAAGAGGCGGTAGTCTAATTCAAGAAAAATAGGTAGCAGAAGATAAGAAAAGAGTGATATTGTATTGCTGTGAATCATTGCTTCAGCATATCGGCAAACTGATTCTTAACATGGTTTTTGTAGGCAAAAAGATATTTTAAGAATATGTTGGAAAGAGAACAAGTTTTCTGTGTGTTTATGGAGAACTTCCAGATTTGAAGGGAAGCTTGAGAGAACCATACAGAGCCAAGAGTGGTAATGAGGAGCCTTACAAAGAAACCTTGTATGTGGAGCAACAAAAAAGAAAAAGTTGCTGAAAAAGAAAGTGAAATTTGTCTGAAGCAGTTGATTAGGAGAATGGTCCATGTACAAAGACCATGTACAAAGATTGTGTCTTAGAGATGCTACATAGAAGGAAGTACATAGTATAACGGTATAGTACATAGCATAACGGTGAAGAGATAGAGAAGGGTCTGCATTAAAATGGTATGATTATATCTTACCTATAATAAACTACAGTCAGATGAAGATCTGACTAAGGTAGGAAGATAATAAGGAAGAAAAATGTACCTTGAATAATGAAGAATATCTGTGAATATTTAGAATCAGAAAGAAGAACATGCATTAAAGATGATGGAAAGCTAAATAAGTGATGATTAAAAGATGGAAGATGGAAGGCTGTTCTGACCTGAGTCACACAGATTTCTATGCTGTGTTCGTTTGCTCTCTCCTTTGTATTTCTCCATAGGGAGTGATACACTCCACTCTTCTTCCACATAAAGTAGCAGGCTGGCTACTATTTAGACCACAATGTTTCCTTTTAGATCAGTTCTTGGCTTGCTTTATATAGAAATGTTTTGCTAGCAGCATGCTGAATTGGATCTGAGAATCTGGTCCAGTCTGCAATACATAAGGTTAACACCTGCCTTGAGATTTCTGTCATACTGAAACCTCAGAAACAAAACCTCACCAGATTAATGGAGTGGTCTGATAATCTCAGTTCTAAAATGCCTTTTTGTGGGTTTGGGCAAAATATTAAAACTTAGATTCCTCTCTTTTTTATATGTCAAGCATGAATTCAGATAAAATAGGCTTCATATATACTTAAGATATTACAATCATAATAACACCACAGAATTGTGAACAGGTTTCACTACTTCATAAATATACTACCCGACAGGATATAATCCAAATATACATTTGAGTCTGTGCTACAATTGCTGTTATATACTTCTGACATTAATGGAGTGAGAAAACTATGTACTGAATTTCCAATGCTCCAGATGCAGTCGTGTAACTTAGATTTGAGATTGTCATATGTCCTCTAAAACAAAAATAAATAAGAAATTGAAAAAAAACCATATATTTTAGCATGATTTGAAAACTAGAACCCTTTGTTATGTTGAGGAAAATGTTTGATGACTTACAACTGACTCACAGCCATATTTTATTGAAATATGACAATAATAACTAATTCTTCATGAAAGACATCAATCATCTGTGTTGCAGAAAGAATATCCTAAAGAATATTCTTTTTGTATCTGCTCAGAATTTTATACTTATACTTCTTCTATACAATTGCACAAAAGAATAGTTATATGATACTTCCAAATGAAAATACATTTTTAATATCTAGAAGTACAGCTATTGCCTGGAATTTAGGATTAAATCCAGTCCATTGCAGGTAACAATATCTCATCTGCAAAATATTGAGCATAGTTTAATTTCAGATTGAGTAGGAATTTCTGTAAATAAATGTCTGGAAGCATGGTTCCAGCTGCTTTAATTACTAGCTGTATAGACTTTGTCATCTCTCTCAATCCTTGTTGGTTATCATGAGGAATGTGAGCTCCTGCTCTACCCAAATGATATAATTCCCATATCCTTAAAGGACAGATATATTTCTCTTCTTGCTTATTCTTTTATGTGCAACATTTATAGTTCAGCAAAAGCAGTGCTTTTCCTAAGTAATAAAATATTTCATTCAGCATATCTGTATGAACAATATGCTTTACAATAAATTAATTGTAAGAACAGGTACAAGGGAAGGAAAACTGAATAAGATATCAAATGGAGGAGGGGTCAGAAGCCAAAATCTCATCAGAAAAGAAGAATTTCCAACTGAAAACTAGTATCATTGCTATTCACTGATCTCTGATATTCATGCTAATTCACTGGCCATTTCCTTTATCAAACTTTATCAGCTACTCCATAAATTGATGTTAACCGTAGTTATGACTCCCATGCCCGCATCAAAACTAGCTCACATCTAAGAAGTTCCCTGGTTTATGAAAACTGAGTTAAATTACTTGATTGTATTAATTGTATTTCAATGAGAACTTTTAAGTCTGTGCTCAATAAAGATTGATAGAAGGATGTAGAGAAACACTGGCTTTTCTGAGGATATATGGTAGATGACCTTATGTCCAATGTCCTTGTTTCATTTGAAAAGAATAATTACTAATCAATAGTGAAGGGTTAGGTGACACAGTAGGTTAATTTACTAGCCTTTTGCCTCTGGAGAGCTGGATTCTGGCTCAGGTCACATGTAAAATGGGTTTGGTGGTTGCAATCTTGTCCCTAGTGAATGTCTGGTTGTATCATAGAAAACAAGCCTGAATTTGATATGTGTTAGATGCCTGACAGTTTCAGCTTAGGGAAATCTCAAGGCTAAAGCTGTAGGGATCCTGTCACAAGCAAACACTGACTTTCTGTGTCAGGAATTATTATACAGTGTCACAATCCACCTGGCCACAGTGGCCTAGATCCTCAAGCAGAGTTAGGGCACATGTCTCCTGTGGAAGCTATGTGTTAAATATGTTTAAAGACCTGAGCTTCTCTCTCTCAGTGTATATGTATACCTATATACTTGCAGTATGACCTTCCAGGACTTCCACTTGTAAGGTTTCATTTTCAGTTAATCTTTTGTCAAAATTAACCATCCATTTTTTCCCAGTATGTACCTCAAAAAGGATTATTATTAAAACTTCAGCAAAAGTAGTCTCTCTCTATATATAGATTGAGAAAAAAAAAAACAAAACCAAAAACATGTTTTCATCCATTTTGTAAACAATCTTACGTATTGTTCAATAGCTGTCTAACTCATCTAGTCTTTGAATGAAGGTCTTGATCTTTTGCATAACGCTGCCCTGGTGTTGATGTCAACTTTTATATGAATACTGGTATCAATATGGATTTAACTTTGATAGTCTGCTGAAGAAATTGTCCATTTTTACCTAAGTTATGAGTTGCTGCAACAATTTTATCTGTGCATGCTCAGTGTGTGCTGGCTTGAGTGTGGCAACTAAAGTCTCTGAGGGCTGCAGCTGACCTAAGCGCACTTAGTATCTCCCAGATTTTATGTCTCAGATGAACTGTGTGTGATGATCCAACCCAACTCCTCCTTGTCCTTCTCTGAGGTTCTTTGGTTCTCCTCAGAGAAGAGGAGCTGAGAGTAAGGGCACTGTCTTTTACTGTTCTCACAATGCTCCTCTTCTTTAGAGATCTGCCTCCTTTGAAAAAGGAGTGAATGAGGTGGGAAACTGCGCGAGTGCTGGCAGAAATAAGACCTCATGTTCAGTTACATGTAAAGTTGAGTAAAATATTGTAAAACACACAAAATTGTGATGTTTCTTTTTAAGTGCAAAAAATTAATGGACAATTTTGACTATTTTGTACTTGCTCTCTCTTTTTCTCACCTGGAAGAAGGACTTCCATATCCATTCCGCCCTTAGGGACAGTGTAAAGATCAGTGCTTGAGAAGCCTTTAGAAGTGATGATGAGAGTAACTTGAGGAGTTGTAAGGAATGAGTTGTTTTATATTCAGTGCAGATTTTGATACGCATTAAATAAACTCAAATAGCCAATGAGGAAGATGAAATGAAACTTTGAATAATCACCCATTTAAAGAATATGTCGAGAGACCTGTGGGGGAGAAAAGCATATGGTCATGTAAGTCAAGGCTGTCTACTACACACGCAGAAGAGGAGAACAGAAGTTGCATAAGAGCATTAATTCAGCATTTCCTAACACCAGAATGAATAAATGTGGAGTCATAATGAAGTGTGGTTTTTTAATAGCTATTTTTTTTGTGTGTAACAATGTAATCATGATGCATTATAATTATGACATAGTTGGTGAGACTCACACCTGTGTTTAGGCCTCATCCAAATTTGCTTATTGTCTCTGCACAGAAGCAGACTGCTTGTAGAGTGTACAAGTCCTATGCCTGCCTATATTTGCCCTAACGCACACTACCTCTTGAAACTGTCTGTGTAGATGCAGAGTTCTACTAGAGCCTATATTGAATAAGCTATTTAACAGGAATGAGGAGGCAGCTTGGGAAATAATTTATGAACAGACCAAATCCCTGACATTTCATGAAGATGTTTCAAAAGGGCTTTCTCACTGACACCGTTTTGATTTCTCCATACAGTTCACTTTTTAAGCTAATAAATTATAGAAAAAATATAAATTTCTAATTCATATTTCTAATTTGCAATATATACCTATTAGACTTGCCATGTCATGCATTTTAATTGTAAGTTCTAACTGACTGGTTTAATGATACTTCGCAAAGTAAGCTCAACATGTAGGTCAGAAGTTCAGAATAAATGAATCCCTGGATGTTTACCAAACACCAAAATTAAATTACATTTTTAATTGTTTTGCAAATACTTTGGCCTAACTAATTAAATAGGAATGACTTTCTGCATTGCTACAGTGCAAGGAATATTAAAGTCCTTAGGACTCATTTCAAATTAACAAACTCGACTAGTTTAATTGTATACAATGTGGTCAATTGACACTTTAGAAAAAGTAACCTCTGCACACATACCACCAAAGCAGAAAAAAACTAATAACTGATACCATAATATAACTTAAGCTGTAGGAAATATCTCTTGAGGGCAATTATTATACTTAGAATATTTCATCTTACTATACTTTGATCTACATGGACTGAGGCCCTTACAGAGTATTTTAAAGAGGCCTCAATGACTTTCAAGATTACGAAGAATGTGTGTAAATATATGTTTTCTTTTTGACTTGTCCTCTGATTCTTTACAAAATCAGTGGGACATGGACTCTGCTGTATACAGCTAGAAAGGTGATTCAGTAAGTTCTGCTATCTGCTGTGAAAGTGCTGAGATTTTATTATATCTTGATCCCTTCGAGTTATGAACTTGATTCATGTATTAGTTTGCTGTCCTCCAGAATTGCTTCCCTCTTGAGGTTAGCAGTTTCAGTGCTCTAAGGGAATACGACTGTTGTAAAGGGTATGGCTATGAAGAGTGGCAGGTGCACAGTGAGCCAGAACATCCTGCAAAGTTTTTGGAAACCTTGGATTTGCCTCTGTGTTCAGCAACAGTGCTGTATATTTGTGTGTTTTCAGCGGTCTGTTGGGCTGAGCAGATGCACTGCTTTTTTTCCCCACTGTGTAGAGGAGGACTCTTGGATATTATCATATCAGGGTGAAAAGGATTACAGAAATAAACCAAAGAATCATGGATGTTTAGGTCATATATCAACAAGAGGAAAATGATTTATAGCCAGCTGTGGATGGAATAAAAGCTACAGATCACAATAATTGCACAATCTCTTAACTTTATCTGCATCCTTGTACTTACCATATACCAATATATATTCAGTGCACTCTTCCGGCAAAGAGGATGATAGAGCGACATCAAGATTTTCAAGAACTCTTCCCTGTCCTCAAGAAAACCAATGGGATCTCTGGGAGAACTATTTTTCGCCAAAGTCCTTGTAGTCAGTCAGTGTTGTAGTTGCATAACAAGACGGTTGTAAGCCATGCATTGCACTGGTGATTTTAACCTCTTTTCAAAACAGGAGAAGAAAATCATAGTAAGATTCTTTTCACGCACTCTGCTGTTGGATGAGCACAGCCTCTGCAGAAAACAATAGTATTTTTCAGTCCTATCTGTGTCATTTTCAGACTTGTTCTTCAAAGCAAATTATTGTGGAGGATTGACTGTTTTGCATCATTCTTGGAAATAATTATTAAATAATGTCCTGAACAAACCACTGAGTTGTGCTGGCAAAAAAACTTGAAACCTCTACGCTACATTTTATTAAAAGTGGTTATGCAGTTGATGACATTAGCAATTAAAGACAGTCCTGAAGTAGGAAAAAAAGTCTTCTTGTAAGTATAAAGTGGTTCTGCAGCAGATAGCTAGCAGATAAGACAAAGAGTGACTGTGAGGTTTATGATGCTATGAGGTGAATCAAGTTTTCCATTGCATTGACATTTTTCTTCTGTTTAGAGAATATAGTGTTCTGGTTGAATACTCGTGGGAAGCTATATAAAATGTTTAGATATGAAATAATCTGAAAGGCCTAACTAGCCGTGGAAACAACTAAGCAACCAGCCAACCATTTTATATATTCTAAATATAAATGTCTGAATAAGAGAATTGTATGGAACATGGTCAGTAAGTATCTGAAATTCTACCGTGAAGTGAGACATTAACGGCTTCAGATAGCATGATTTTGACTTTACCTTTCAATAGAACTGAATAATCTAAATAATGTTGTATTTCCAGAAATGCAGGAAAAGTGAGGGCAACAAGGTTATTTCAAAGTAATTTTTCCAGACCTTGTAAGAACCACACTTTTGGCTAAGGGGTGAGGTATTTTTGCAGACAGTCATACATATTTCAGAGGTAATGATGCTTGTAAGAATCTCTATGCATGCTGAAGTGCACTGATAACCTGGGATAGGCTGTGAAAAATGTAGCCCCAAACTAGCATTTTTGAAATTGTGGGTAAAATAAAGCATTTTGATGTTAAAGAATTCCTTAAATTTCACTGAAATCAAACTTCTCAGGAAAAAAAAAGCCAAGTAAATAATATATGTAAAATAATATAATGTTGAACTGGAAATACATTGATAAACAAATTTTATATTTTGCTGAAAGTAGAACAGAGTTCAGAGAACTGCTCCATCTCAAGTGATTCTACTTAGAAAATGAAGAAAAAAAGCTTATTTGTTTTTAAGATTTTTCTTCATTGAAGAGAACATATTTTCAGGTTTGTGTTTATATTTTTGAATGTTTACTTCCTGTTTCTAGTAGAATATCACAAATAAAAGAAATTTCTCAACTGACAGCTAAATAAATCCCATCATATTCTCTCTTGCTGAGAATCTTCATAGTAAACACAATTTGTGGTTTATTGGTGTCAGTTGGGAAAGGGAGTTGTTGCTCATTGTATTTCTTTCTCTTACCACAGCTCTTACTTTTATTGTGCAACTCTAAGGGAAAGCAAATTACCCGATGGAGTGCCGAGAGATTACATTTTATTTTGGTGCAACATCATTTTCAGTGTCTTATATCTTTATTTTGTTTTGTAGTATAGCCCCACCTTGTTAGTTGCTTAGCATGGTAGGCTAAGAACTTTTCTGTAGAGAGGTTCTTTTTAAGGAGAGGACCAGATATCTTAAAAAAAACACAGGTTCTAAGTAGACATGCTGTTGTAAGAAGAACACATCTGATTAACATACATATCTTTTAAAAACAGCATTTACCAGTATTTTCAGGCAATGCTTACTTTACCTCTGTCCAAAATGAAATCTGATGTGAACCTGAAGAACACTGATAGTTAAAAGTTTAAAATAAAAAGATCTAACTTTTTTTTCTTTTTCAGTGAGATTATAACAATGATATACAATGATATAGTTCCTCACAAATATGCAAGTGGACTGAAGCTTTTGGATTCCAGTTGTATTAAATATGACAAGAAGTGAAATATGGTCCTGATTTGGGTCTGTGTGGCCTGTAATTTGCATCTCCGTAATAGACTGTCAATACTGAGAGAGAGAATTACATTTACAAATTACAACCTTTCTTTCTTCCAGGTACTGTTTGCCTCCAAGTTTCTCTTTATTGATAAGATACACATATACAGTACTTAGAAGGGAGCAATATAAACTAGTTAAAAATAAAGCATAGATTTATTTATTTTAATAGCCTCTTCTTCTTTAGTAGCCTTCTGAAGCTAATAGCAGAAGAACCACATATGAATAAGATTTTTAGTGTTTTTTTTTTCTTCCAAGGAAAGAATACTCCATGAGGCGTACAACAGCAGGAATTACTATGCATACCTTTTAAAGAAGCGTAGTGATTTAAAATACTTAAGTGACTAACAGTTTTAATAGTGTATTCTAATTGCAATAGCTTCTTTCATGTATCAGGCTCTACTAAGAGATAATTGACCTCTGCATCTGTTAAGCACTCTCACATTTGGCTTGGGAAACATAATTCACATCACAGCCAATTACCCTGTGATATAGCCTGCGAAGCTCAACTATGGGCCTAGCTTTGCCCTTTCTTTCCCTTTCTGTCTTCCTTTACGGCCTCCTTCTTTCCCTCCTTTCTTCCTTACTGTCCACAACATTTTGGCTGTCATATTTGTTGGATGTTATCTTTGTTCTCTTTCATCTATCCTTTACTATATAAATCCAAACAGCAGAAAATAACCAGCTCAGACTCCGCTATTTCAATGCATAAAGCTAAACAGTGATTACAGTGACATAGAAAATAGCTCTCTCAAATACTGTTTTTAGTTAATCTTGTATATAAAGCCTTTTAAACTGCATACTGAACTGCCTGTGATAAGCAAGTGTGATAAAAGAGATTCTGCCTTGCTTACTGCTTAGAATTGTATTAGGTTCTTTTTTATTATGACTTAAACAAAGCTGTTCAATTACTCTTCATCTTTTAATTAGTTTTTTCATATCTGTTATACTGCCCATCACATTGGCACCTGGGCAGTTTACATAAATTAAAACAGTATATTAAGAAAATATGACTCCTTTGGGAGTAAAAGTCTCAATAACTAAACCTCTGCCTCTGTTATTAAAAATGGCCTGGAGGTCAACTGAAAATCACGGTGATTAATAAATCTAGTAAAGACTTTTGCAGAGTGCCTGAGCCTGGTTCCATGCTGAAACCCTTAACTGTTGGGTCAGGGAAACTGTAAGCAGAGAAATGACAGCAAGTCTCATCCTTGATAGGGATAAGCTGAGAGATGATCTGATTGATAAATGAGTCACAATCTTCTCCTGATAACTCATAATCGAAACCTTAAGCTGCCTTCACAGGCAGAAAGGTTGTGCGTTCATGTCCATTACAAGATATGTTTGTAACACACTAGCAGGACTCCTGCTGACTCTGTTTTATCTAGGCTGATTTCAGCTGCTCCTGTCCTCACTGTTGTGCTTGTCAGAAAACAGAAGAACATAGAAATGACAGCATCCACTTTTGAAAACATGAGGCAACTCTGAGTTCTAAATTTTCTGGATACTAAAAGGCTTGTGACTGACTGACTTTATTAAAACAAAGCTTGTCAAAGCCATTTCAATGCATAATATCTGATTTGCAAAGAAACATTTAATAGTGAATAACCTGTGCTATGTAACAGGGAGTTCTCATCAACCCCATTTCTTATTTTTTTTGTTAATTAAAAAGCTGAAAAAACCTTTTGGATGCCATGTATTATTTTCTTTGATTATACTTCCTTCCCTATTGTGTACTGAGCTGGTAATTACTGAGCTCAGTAATACTATAGATGTGTTTAGGCTCATCTTTGTAGCTCTTGAGTCTGATGTTAATTGCATAATGTATCCTGGCTATAGAAACAGAAAATACAAATTAAAACTTTTCAAAGTGGCAAGACAATTTTCCCTCTCATCAAACTGAAAGTTCTTTTTCTGTGTCTGTACAGTACCACAAAGCCAAATACTTTCCACTACTCACATTGCTGCAGAAAACTGTTAGAGAACTAGAGAGAAACCATGTGCTTAGCACAACAGCAGTATGCAAAGTTGTTCTCTGAAATGAATACAGTGCCACAGCTTAATTCTTTCGAAGCTTGATTCTTTTGGAAAACATAAGAGTGGTAGAAAGTAAGTGCAGGAACATATGGTTGAGAGTCCTGCCATGTAGATTAATTGATCTGAGATCCTTAGATTCTCTTGGTGGATCCAAAATAGCCAGCCAGGAATTTCACTTTCATGCTATCACAACTATCATTGCTTTGATCATCAGACTGAACTCTCACCTCTCCTTTTCTAGAAATAAAAATGCAGATGGTGTGGGCTGTCTTCAATCCCAGCATCCTGTCCACTGAGCAAAACAGCAAACATAATCTTTCTACTTCACTTTCTGTGCTGATCCAAATGCAGTTCAAATCTTACAAATTCAGGCCCTATTATATGTTTAGAAAATCATCTCCTTCTAAGACCAAAACATTTTTATGACTTTATATCTCATTACAATTAGGAACTTAATGAGTAACTTAGATAAGATGAGAGGTTTACAAAGCAATCTTGTATTGGAGTATAGAGTTAAAAGCATATAAGATGCAGTGCTATTTTACAGAAGAGAATTTCAGTGTTAATACTTCTGAAGTTCTTTCCAGGAATTTATTGATAATGTTCTGTGACTGGATTCACTCACTCTTTAATTTGCTTAATATATTTGACAAGATAGTTAATAGAGATGTAAATGAAAAAGGTTGGTATAATACATATTGCATATACTGTATATATATTATACTAATCACATGCCTTAGGCCTTGCAATGATTACTTTTGGGGACTAGGAGGAATTTTTCCTTTTTTGATCCGTATTGTGAGTTCATCTTTTTATCTTCCTCCACGCAACTGATCCAGCTAGACAGAGATGTATGCAATACTTACTGGCATTAAATTCACAGGTATCTGATTGATATATATTGCTCAAAAACTCATGATTAAACCAACCGTTGGATTTGTCGTCAGGAAGGATTTTTTCCCTACCTGAGATTGATACTGAATTGGAGTTTTTAAAATCCTTTTCTGTAGCATGAAGCATCATTTGCTTCCTAGCATCTCATTTTTATTTCATTTGGGAAATGTTTTTATTATCAGATATTGGCAATAACCTTCTTGTAGCACATGATATTTTTATGCCATACTTACTATAAGACTCAAGTCTTTTGCAGGAAAGTGGAAAGTTTCTGTGACTGGCTACATGAATTAAAGGCATGTAATTTGATATTGTATAGAGGCAAAAAGATATCTGTAGTATGGGAGCCCATGCCTGCAGTTCCTGGAGACAGTGATACATTCAAGTCTTATTTTCTTGTGGTTAAGTAATCAAATTAGACATGAGTTGTAATCAATCTTTGATACCTACAATCAATTTTCTAGTGCCAATGTTTCTTTTAGCTTTTTGGGGAAAAAAATAGGCAAAGAATGGGAATGTGAGGATAATGGGGATAGAAAGCCAGTGGTTGAATGCCTGAGTGCAGGGCTGGTTGGAACCAAAATGGAGCACAGCCCATTGCATGGAACACAAATTGGCTGGAGAGGTCTGTAAGGTTGTGGTTGTTTCCATTTCTATTCTACATTGGTGAAAATGGTCATTGCTGCTTCTAGGCTGTGCTTGCAACACTGTGCTTGCAATCCTAAGCTTGATGCCTCATCTTTTTTTTTCCTTTCTTCACCTAATGCTAATAGTAGTATAAATGTGGGAAATTGTAGATATGCTTCTGATTTAAATAGAGAGTACAATGTGAACCTATTAGATTAACAGTTATAATGAAACCTTCTTGCATTTTTCTTGGCAGTCATTTCAATCATTTCATTGTAAGCAATCCAGCTTTCCTGTGTTTCCCCAGTAAAGCATATTTCCAGAGGATTTGGTCTTTCCAAGTGCATTGTCAAGCATTGATAAATTTTTATGAGTTTCAGCTAGTCTGTGACAGCCACCATAGATATCAGAAATTATAGGAAAGCACTTAATGTGTGCTGCTCCTCCTTTGGAGAACATCTCCTTTAAGTGTTAAATTTTGACTGGTATAATTACTTTTTTTTCCGTTTTTGTTGAATGAAACAATTTTCATGTTGTGCATGGTCATGGGGCAGAGGGAGAAAGACTTTCTAGAGGAAATTAGCTGTCCTAAAATATCTATGTTTATTTTAATATGCATTTATATGGGTAGAAAATAAACACACATTTCCAAGCTAATGTAGGTATTGAAAAGATGGAAACTGCAACAAAGCAGAATCTAGTGACAACCATTGTTTTAGTTTTTGTACTAGATAAGTGGCTACAAGCTGGAGGGTGCCTTAAATAAATTCAGCTGTCATATGTTCTTCATTCTGAGAATTCAAACTTTTTTTTGTAAAAATGGTGAAATTAAAGCAGAGGAATGATAAAATAGCTAGCCCAAATGCTATAGAGAGACTAGTGTGCTTGCTTTCAATCTAACGTACTGTCAAGTAGGCCATGTTATGTTAGAAAAAGTCCCCAAAATGCAGCAGTAATAGCTTTTCAGGCATCAACTCCGAATTATTGACATGAGTAGGTTCTAATCACTCCACTTGAGTAGTGCAGCAATAATGAGCTAATCTAAGGAACCAGAGGAAGAAAGGGGCAGGAATTTCACTATTCCATAGGTTACAACTTAAGGAGCAGCTGCAGTGCAGCTCCATCAGTGTCTATAGCTGTGCTCACAAAACTGGAGAGGAGGAGTGGTTTCAATGAAGCCACATGGGCTACTGTGCTGGGAAGAAAGAGATTTTAGTGGAGCATGGCAAGAAGATGTAGACAGGAATGACAGAACAAAGAGAGATGGCGATCTGGAGTGTGTACCTAGGAAAGAAAAGAGAAAAAAAGAAGAGACAATTAGTTAATAGTGGCAGAAATAGTTTCTGAATATAAAAATATGTAATATATATCTTAGTTCTATTGTATAATGCACAGTAGAGTGAAAATTTCTCCTGATACCCCTAACTTTCGGGGCTTCCTTTCCATGAAGTGAATTCTATGTTGACTAGAAGTTTTTTTGTCACATCTCTTCGTCGTTGCAGATCTGAGCACTGTTCACTTAATTTTTAACATATTTAGTTAGAGTATAATGAGCATGTAAAGAAAATAAAACATCATTATGTGTAACACAGACTTACTAGATTTTATTTTTACATTCCTCTGAGTTATAACACTTACATGACAGTACCATCTGTACTCCCTGGCAGAGTTGAAGCATTCTACAGATACATAAGAAATGACAGGTACCCTATGAGAAACAGCTTATTGCCTAGCAGACTGAATAAGATGATGAAAGAAAGAAGGTAGAGTATATGAGTGAGCAGGCTGAGCAAGTTAGTGAGGGAGGTAACAAAAAATAGAAAATTAAGTTTGAAAAAACAAGTTAAGTCATCATGGTACATAACTCAAAAGTGGATCTCAAAAGTGAGTTGTACACTGTTGTTTTCCAACAGATCTTCCTTTCTTGAGCACCCAAGAATCTTGAAAATGAACACTTGATTCTCAAGCAGATTAGCATTTTCTGATCTGTGGGGCACATCAGAGTGCAAGATGTTCTGGGAAAGTAGGGGAAGACATAAGAAGGAGTTTTCAACATTTTGTCCATTTTATCCACTGCCTATTGCAACCCTTTGTCTGATGATAATAGTTCTGACTTATGTCTTCAGTGTCTCTAAAAATTTTAATAAAGCATATTTCAATAAAGTGCTGAATTAAGTTAAATTAAGCTGCTAAAATTCAGCTAAATCAAGCTAGAAAATGGACAATCTCAGATTTT
>JAUBOD010000363.1:704920-720437 GCA_032353885.1 Nothura maculosa | reverse complement strand
CTTTGTCTGATGATAATAGTTCTGACTTATGTCTTCAGTGTCTCTAAAAATTTTAATAAAGCATATTTCAATAAAGTAAATTAAAGTGCTGAATTAAGTTAAATTAAGCTGCTAAAATTCAGCTAAATCAAGCTAGAAAATGGACAATCTCAGATTTTTATTAGACTATCATTATCCAAACATTCATTTATTTTTCAAAGAAAAGTACAGTAGTTTGCCTGAAAAAATGGCTCATAATGCATTTGCATAAAAAAGATGGCAATGCACACAACAATATGAAAAAAAGAATGTATAGTACTATAGTAAGGACACTAAGAACTGCAAGATTATTATATCTTTTGACTTCACAACAGACAGGTATTTCCTTCTAGAGGAGGCTACAGTGAATATTTTCTGTTTCAGAAAGCTACTCTGAATAATTTTGTTTAATTTAAAAGGACTTCCACTTTGATTATGGTATTTCATTATTCTCCATTTAGTGAAAGAAGCTTTTTTTGATGATGTAACCTTGGTGCATGACACAAAATCAAACAACATCAATGAATGATGATCAGAGAATAAAAAAAGGCCACAGATGTAGGAGTATCTGTTCCATTAAATACCAATGTATCTTGTCTTCATGTGTTCACATTGGTATTTAATCTGTTTTGAAAGGATTATCAAATTTATGTTTTTTTTTTCTTTAAGATATCTAACAGTAAGAAAGTGCTTGAGCAGACTTGAATAAAGACAGAGTCAGCAGTTCAAAAAATTCAGGTGTTTGCTCCTGCTGGAAAATCTCAAGGATTTATGTAGTTTTTAAATTGTCCTTCATCTGATAATTCATTATCCCAAGCAATGAATTCTTCCAAATTTCTTAAGCTCAAATAACTAAAACTAGAATCTCGGAAAAGAGAGTCTAAATTGCTCTTGTACAGTTCATGTTCTCTGTGATAAATGAAGGAGTATTGCATGTGTGCAGCAACTTTGAAAGGAATTTAATTAGGTTATTTAGATGACAATGTGGTTGTTTAAGTTTGAAAATAATGCTGGTAAATTTCTATAAAAATTCTCTGCTGGTAAATTTCTCTTTAAAACAAATCATAGAAGATGCACCCAAGGAGGTCGAGTGAATGTTTGAATAAGCTAGAGAGAAAGATGATAAGGAAAAAAAAACTGTAAGCAAATAGTAAATGATTTATCATTTTCAAAATAGCACATTTTTTTATAGTTCATTTCCTCCATAGTGTAAAATCTATAAAAAGAATCTTCAAGGAAGTTGTTCTAGAGTGTGTGGTTTCATTAACATATTACCCTACAGCCATTCCTTGCTGCTAATCACAACACTGCAGCAAGTTCTAAAAATACAAAAATACAAAAGGGTGACTATTAGCAACAGATTATTTTTCCCCTCTCCACAAAACATGGGAGTTTAAGAAAACAACCCAGACATTCATCATAAGTAGGCTTTAATTTGTATCTACACTGTGTTCTTCTCACTTCATTAGCCTCAGAATTTGTGACTGAACAGGACTGTTTGGGCAACCTATAGCCTAGTTGGAGATGTCAGAAGCAATTACTTTCACAGATTTAAGATTTTATCATACAAATTCTTTTCAGCTTTCTCAGTGGACAGCACAAGTAGAGCCCTTTGTTATGCATTTCATCATATCTTATCAGCTGTCCAGAATTTGCATCTCACCACAGATTGTGTCACACTTTGCATGTGAACAAGTGAAAGAGAACTTTAGTTAAATGTATTTGCCACTGCTAGATATTTGTATGGTTTCCTTCGAACACTGACTGCTGTTCTGAGGCCTGGAAGGCTGGGAGATGGGACATATGGTGAAATAGGTATTGAAAAGCTCAGCAGTTGCTGAGATAGCATCTTCAACCAAAAAGAACTAAGACCTACTTGAGCAGGAACTTATGGTCAGCTTCTCATAAAGTTCAGGTTTGCTTCATGTTTTCAGGTGTTTGGATAATATATTCTGAAGAACAATGGACAAAGGAGCACTCCTCTACTGTTCTCAAGCATTCCTTCAATAGAAGCTCTGTTATTAATATTTCAATTTTAATCTGGTGATTATGGAAAATATATCTACAAGACTGAATGAAATGAACAGTCAAATACATTTCAATATCAAAATTTTAAATTCAATCTAATGTTAAAAAATGGTTAAAGAACCCTCTGGTTCTTAACTATTCACTGAATACATTTCATACCCAGGAAAACTCTATGTCCTGGGAAAACTCTATGTCCCTTTTTGTCTCCCTTCCTTTCTCTAGAAAAGTCTGTATGACTATTTGAGTTATACTGTTGGCATTGGTACTGTTCTAACAGCAGTTTCTGCTCCATTTTTAGACATTCAAATTCAAAGGGAATAACTAACAATCTCTCTCAGGACTGACAAGCTTGTCATATGTGAACTAACAGGTTAAAACTGATGTTTTCCTTATAAGCTTGAAACCCTATCTGTAAGAAAATTCTCTAATAAATAATTTTTAGCAGTGTGTCATGCCATTATTATAGAATCAAAGTTTTCCTTTGAAAGACATCAGATGATTTTGTCATACATGCATAATATGTATTTCAATATCTTGAACAGAAGGATGGACAATGTGCAAGTTAAAGATTCTTCCAGCTTCTGTTTTCAGTAATTTCTATTTCTAGGGATAAATATATTGCTTTTCTTGTTTGTCTATAGGTCTGGAAAAATTATCACTCATTAAAATATTAAAGATTTTGGTTAGCACCCTATTTTTAGCAAATATGTTTTCTTCTAATTATAGTAGTATTTGTACATTTTTGTCTGACAGTAATATCACACATTTAGATTTCTTCATAAAGCCTCTTGTTCACACATTGTCCATATGATATTTTTCGTAGCTAGAGTTGTTATATGCGAACAAATTTCAGCCTTGGACTGCTTGTGAATGGTTTTTAAATTTGAGATTCCTTGAAAAGTATGTAGTAACAGTTCAATACCTGAGCTTATGATTTTTATTGTTCTCATTATTCTGTTTTATGACTAAAGTCTAATTTCCTTATATTCCTGATTTCAACTGAAGTAGATTTTGGTTAGGTAAGACTAGCAAATGGACGATTAATTATTAACTATCATTCCCATTGGCCAGCAGCGTACTTACTTGAAACCCCAAGTTCTTTCTGTTGTTGTTGTTTAGGTTAATGTTATTCTTACCTGATAGATTTGATCCATCTATGACTCCAATCCGACCTATAATTAAGGAAGCAGTGAAGGACTCAGAGCTGAAAGCTCATCTATACTTGGAGAAAGACATAATAATGTTCAAGCCATTTGTTTAAAAAACATTCACTTTTATGAGGTCAATCATAATAAACTGATGTCCTTCAGAAAGTCATTGAAATTCTCACGGTTACATAATCAGATTAAATTCTGATTCTGTAATCAGATATATGTCTGTTTAAAGAAGTACTGACTTTAAGCAGTGTTCACAAGAGCTCAGTGACCTTCTCAAATACTTCTCAGTAGTCCTACCATCTTTCTCCAGAGGCAATTATGATACCACATCAGAAACAAATGCATGTAATATTGTCTATTTGATGGTGACACCATCATTTGGTCCCTCCACAAAAATCTTTTTCTACTTCACTTTAAAATATAAGAACATTAATCTCTTCTCCTCAAACCTTGCTGCAGTTTTCCTACTGAAATTCCATCCTTCTATGTAGATCCAGTTATCCTTTTTTTTTCTCCTTACTCATCTTAATTAGGACTGAAGAATCAGTGCAATTGGAGTGTGGGAATATGGCCTCTATCCAGGTAAGCAGTGAAGATGCCTCTTTGCCCAGTAACATGTACAGGCAGCTGAGGGTCATTCATCCTTTTTCTACCAAATTGGCTTATAGTTATAAACCAGTTATAAACTGGTTATGGCCTAGCCCCGGGCATTTCTTCTGTTTTTCAAATTAGCAGAAGTGCTGGGAGTAAGAGTTAATAAGGAAGAAGGGAAAAACAAGGCCTGGCTACTGCTATGAGGAGCAGGGGAAGCTACCAATCAAGACAACAGGCACCGACAATTGTCTGTTTAGCACCTTCAAGGCACCTTGTTTTCTTTACATGTTCTGGAGAAGAGGTAAGCCTGGGGCCATGGCAAGACAGAAAATACTAATGCCTAGATCAGTCCCAACCACACAACCCCTTTCTGTACAGGTCCCTTATACAGACTACTTTTCTTCATTTTATCTATTCTACATTTCATTTGTGGAATTTTGCTGTTACTTTATTTATGGTGTGGTGTTATCTCCACTGTTATTCTGAAGAAGAAAAAATGTTAGCAAGTCAGAGAGCAAAGACCTGCTACATACTCTTTGCTAGTTAAAAGCACAAACAGAATTTCCACCCTAAATTGTCATGCTTTATCTAGCCTTTTGCTTTTTCTGATATTTTCTCTATACCTAATATACACTTGAAGAAACCACCCATGGGTGGTTCACTGAGGATTCTCTAAAGGAGGAAATTGCTCATAATCAACCACCCAAAATAATTAAAGTTGTTCTCTTCTACTCTCCATACTAGATTTCTCTATCCTGCAGAGCTAACCAACTTTGAGTGCAAAGAATAATAATAAAAAATTCCCTTTCCTTCAGCAAAACAACATAATTTAATTTGGCCAGTCGCAGAAAAACAAAAACCCAAAACCACAAAGAAACAATTCCTTCTAGCAAAACATCACTCATTTGCCAAACTACATTTCCCAAAGTGTCACAGACATAATATCAGAGTTAACACTATCTTCTCAGTCATGAAATGGCTGAGTAAGGAGTCCAGATTGCCAACAAACCATCCAAAGTAAGGATTGCTTGTCATCTCTGCAGCTTATACTGCTATGTAACAAATATGCAATATTTAAATGGCAAATGCAATATTTAAATGTGAAACCAGATAAGACATCCTTCTTATTATAATTACATTTTGACCTTTTCTGAGTTGCATAATATTGGAGTAATTGTATAACTCTCTCATTTCTTCAGTATCTATGTTCTCTACTGAAAAAAAAAACAACCCTCAGCAATTCTTACCTTCTTGTAAAACTTCTTGCAAGGTTAGGTTTAAAAGTTCTCTTGAATACAAAAGTTATTTAAAGGAACCCACCTATCAGCCTCATCTCCTTCTTTCACTCTCAACTTGTTTATACACTTATTTGATATAACATGGTATTCTTCTCATGAAAACTTTATGTTACTTATATTAGCTTCTTCAAATGCTGATAATTACAAAATTTGAAAATTAAAAAAATTTGAATAATTTAGATAGCTAATACTTTAAAAGAAAAAAACTTTTATGATTAGAGTAACATGCTTCATACTTCCTATTTCACTTCCTATTTCTTCATTTCTTTCAGTATTTTTAGTTGCTTTTTTGACAAATTACAATATAGTGAAAAAAATTATCCACATGTATCATGATATGAAACAGTGGTTAATCAAGTTGCATACAACATAACAGCAGGGGGGTTTGTTTCTTTCCTACAAGGCTATTCCTTTGAATTTTGTGCCATTAATATTTGTGTTGTAGCTTTGGCTTCAGTTATAATTATCTTAGACATTTAGTTAGCCATTTGAGAGACAGGCTGTTACCAACTGGGATATTTTCAAGGACACTTCTAAAACAAGCAAAAAAAAATCAGAAAAAACCCAAGCAGCACTTCTTAGGTGCTTTGATGTTCTTTGTTTTTCAAATGTTTGCACTGACATATTCACCTTAGTAATTATCACAATCACAAACAGGACCTGATCAAAGCATCCTGATACTTATGAAGGTTGAAACTTTTAACTTTTTGTTTTTGCTTTCTGAAATTTTATACTTATGATTTTACTACCTATATTTTTAATCAAAATGTTATCTTTAACCAAGCTGTACCACTGAGCTGAAGCTGAAGACAATGGCAATTTCTTCTGCATTATTTCAAATTAAAAGTAAATATCATCCTTAATTGGCATACATTTGTTAACAGGTTGAAATAAAAGGCCCAATGTTTGTGTCCCCTTGGCCTGGACAGACCACAAACTTTGTTGCTGCATCAAGGGAGAGCTATGCACTGCAGGCTGTGCCTTGCTTCCTAAGCTTGCACAAAGCGACTGCTATGCACCAGCAGCACTTCTTCCTGAATCACACTCCCAGGGAACCCTAGCAACAAGAGCAATGGAAGTTTTAAGGTAATCATCAGAATATTTCATGCCAGTTTTGTTTTGTCTTTCTTAAATGTTTCTTACATCTAGGATGTAGGACAGATGTTGGATGGATGGGTTGTTTCTCTGGTAGCATCTGGCCTCAGAGTTACATCCTTCCCAGAGGTGTAGTTTCCCCCTGTTCCAGCTCATGAGGAGGTAGTCATGAGGCTAAATCTGAGTCCCATATAATAGAGACACTGCATTCAGGAAAGTTGAAGGCCACAAGAAGGTTGCAGCAGTTGCTAGCATAATTTATTTGGCTCATACAGCTTGTTGAAACCAAACTCCTGATGAGGAGGTGGGTTCAGATGAGTTGATGAACCAGCTTTGTAGAGCTCAGATGCTTGCAGCCCATTGGCTGGAAATCTCTCCACTGGAGTTCGGGAGCAGTGCCTTCCTTTCAGCTTGCCCATAATTCATTTTTCACCTGAGTAACTGTTGCTGCACCTGCATCCAAACCTGAAATAACCTATGAAACCAGTCCTGCAATTACCTGAATCTGAACACAGACTCTTTTGCTTGAGCGATAACTCAAAAATACACAACTATATTCTCTTCAGGTTGCCATTCCACATCAAAATATATATTTTTGACATTTCTACCACTCTTCCATTTTCCTAGAATCATAGAATCCCTAGTCATCATCTAGTCCAACCCCACCCTGCACATGTAGGGTCACCTAGAGCATGTGGTACAGGATAGCCTCTAAGCAGGTTTCAAATATATCTCCAAAGAAGGAGACTCCACAGCGTTTCTGAGCAACCTGTTCCAGCTCTCTGTCACCCTCACTGTTGGGAAATTTTTCCTTAAGTTCCTGTGGAACTTCTGATACTTCAATTTGTGGTCGTTTCCTCTAGTCCTGTCGGTGGCCATCAGTGAAAAGAGGCTGACCCCATCCTCCACACTCCCTCCCTTGAGGTATTTGTAGACACCGATTAGATTCCCTCTCAGCCTTCAATCACTTTGCTATGACTCTTCATTGTTTTCCTCTGCTCTTTAACTAGTTTCCCTTTTTGGATTTTATGTAAGCTTTCTCTCGTCTCTTCCCAACCTTGTTTTAATGTCTTTCATAACCAACAATGAAGGAGCCACAAACCTGTCACTTATTGTTGTGCCCATGTACATTATTAGCCTCCCATTCTATTAAGTGCATTGTTTGAATGGAATTTAATTTGGGTACTCATTTTTATTTCTTAAAATAAAGATATTAAGAGGTAGAAAGTGGTCAGGTATTCAAGGAAAATGCTTGTGCTTATGCTTCTTGCTGACGTTTGCAGCGCTCTTTTAGAGGCCAAGATTATTGCAATATTTTTCTGCAAAATAAGATGACCTAATAGACTATTTCAGTCTCTAATTTCTATAATTAAATGAAAATCTCTGGTAACAATGAGGTGGAAGTTCAAGTTCCAATTGCATTTTCCAAAAGGAATAGGAGATAACCTGAGGGACTTAAGCTATGTTACAGTCACAGCATCAGAATTGGAAATGAGCCAGCACAGAAATCTGTGTGGCAGCTGCCACTACCCAAACAAGTTACATTAAAACTCCAGTGTGCTCTGATTTTCAGGAGAAAGATTTAAGAGAATTAGTCCTACTGGCTCTTGTGGATTTATGTAGATGCTTCAAATAAAGTGCATACCTAAAAGTTTTCAAGATCAGGGCTTCAGGTTGTATATAAATATCATAAGTAAGTCTTACAGCAATATCAGAATGCAGTGAATATTTGGAGTACAGTACTCTTATAGCCAAGGTTACATGGTATCACAATGCAAACAAATAATAAAAAGTAGTAAGTTTGGGTTTTTTTCCCTACAAATTTTCTGCTTAATGCTGTACTTATTCACAAGTGCATTCTTTTAAACAGCACTTGAAGAATAAAGAGACTTTAAATTGGCAAAATACAGATTTCTGTCAATATCTCTTGAACAAAATACCTCATGAGCAGATACAACATTGATATACCTTTCGTTCACACATACGCTGCTAGTGTAGGCCAGCCACATCTGCTCAGATGTTCTTGTAGTATCTACTTCTAGTGCTTCTCACCTACAATCTTTGCTATTAACTCATTTCTATGCAAATTCCTACCCTTTTTGGCCTGAATAATAACACAGGGGATCTAGGACATGACTGTATTGCTAGGCCCTTTGAGGGGGGTGGTCTCTCTGATAAGGTGGAAAAATGTGCAGAATAGCTGCACATAGCTGTTGAATGGATCTTTCTTTCTACCTTGAACATAGAGGATACTGTCTAAGATACAATTTTGCTCCATTTTTCCCTCTGTGTAGATGAATACGTGCTAGGAATTTGGCTCCACATTTTTTTTCTCACTTTGGGGGTGTAGTACCCTGCATACTTTAAGAGTGGAAATAAATTAGATTTTCTTTTTCAGAATTGTTTAGGAAAAAAGCACAGATATAAAAATGTAGAGAAAGTGGTGATATACTCTGGCTAGATATCCAAATAATACATATAGAGAGTTATTGTCCTTGAAGCTTAGGGTGATAAAATAGAGAGAGAGAGAGAGATTTCACACTACTTTGTTGTGTATGGGGCAGTATAATCCATCAAACACTTTAAAAAAATTCACCATTTTTTTGGAGACTGCCATGTGATGATTTCATGAGCTGAATCAATTTAGCTATTCCAAGGAACTGTCCTCTAAAATGCCCAAATGATGTATATGAAGAAATAATCATTATGTTTGTGTCTAGATGAAGAAATGACTGTTATGTTTGTGTATAGAGATCAATGCATTTTTCTTCATCTGTGTTATGCTGTGACACTGCTGCAGCTTCTGGAGTTGCATTTCAGTAGGACTTGCTGTTGATTTATTTTTAATTTGATCTTAATCAGCTCTGTTTTTCTATTCCTTTTCTTTTTGTCATTTTATTTACTTAAGTATCAGCACAGTTCCTCAATAAGAGGTTTGGAAAGAGAAAGCTCATATTGTCTGGCTTCAGTAACCATCAGCTGTATTACCACATGCACATCTATCAAGATTAGCTACTTTTCCAGTACATAAAATCCATTTATGTAACAAGAAAATCAAATAAACACCACTGTGTTTTCTTAAAATCTCTGGTGTCCATGCCTTTCTTTGGCCACATAAAAATGATTTCTGGGAATTTAACAGCATAAAGTTTAGCTGTTATTTTAAAGTCTCAAGTGAACTGAATAAAAAAAAATAACTCTCAATGCCCTACCAGAGAAGCGAAAATAGGTGAGGTTGCCTTTTGTTCAAAGGATGTAAATTTAAATAAATGCTTTGTTATTTCAAGTATTATTTTTTAACTGATGTATAGATGTGGACCTGACTTTCCGTGAGGTTTGTTGTACCTGACTCTGTGGAGTGGTGTCTTCCAGGTCACATCCACTACTCTCTTTATAGTTTGTGAAAAGAATGTTTATTTTCCCGAAGACTCTCAAGAGGTGAATCAATGATGTGTCACAGTCCTAAAGTATGAGCTTAGCAGAAAGTCTAGTAAAACTCAGATACATGTCAAATTTACCTCCATGGGCTTTGGAAGCTGTGTCACCTGTGATTAGAGACCAGCAGTTCATTTGGCTTATGGTGGAAAAGGATGTCCAGGCTCTCCTAGCAGAGCACTGTGGAGAAGATCTGGGGCCTAGCCTGGGACTGCATCCATCTCTGCATTAGGATGTCCTGCAATATAGCTGGGGTCTCTTTCAAAGCTGAGTTTTGGCCAAATAGTCCTTTTTCCTCAGGCCTTTACTCCCAGCAAGTGTTGAATGGATCTAAGTCTAAAAACTTACTGAGTGCCTCCACATTGAGGCACCTACCCATTCCTCCCCCATTTCTCTTCCTTTTCCAGTAATTTTCCCTGTGCCCCAGCATCCAACCCATCTGTACTTTCAGTGGGACACAACTCATCTGGTCCCTTGAGTCATTCACTCCACACCAAAAGTATATGGTGACAAACGTTATTTTTTATATTCTCTAGTTTTCTGAGAAAGCCATCACTAAAACTGAGAAGGGGGAGAGAGGATGGAGGAAGGGAAAGTCGCAGCTATTCCCTGAGAACTGAGTGTTACTGCTTTTAATGTTTTATTTATGTCAGGCATATTCATACCATACATGAGAAAAGTTCCTAGTAAAATATGAAGATGGGCATTTCAAAAAGGAAAGCTAGCCAAGATAGGCTTCTAAGGAGAAAATAATACTCTGCAAGGCTTATTTTAGGGCCGTTTCTGGTTAACTCTTTGCCACTATCATGTCTGGATCAGAGAACTGGCAGTTTTGTGTAGTCAGTTGCATAGATATCGTGCTTGTTATCCAGAGGTAAAAGAAATGAGTAAAAATGATCAGAAAAAATCCTTTCTTGCAGTTTTTGACTAGCACTGATTATTCCTTTATTGCATATAGGTCCTTTGGTTTCTGAGTGGGCTCCCTGCCAGCAGCAGCAGAAGTGGACCAAACTTTTAACTATTTCCGTAGATTTATGAGTATCTTGAGTTCAAGAAAACATGATCTGAATACCTGGATTTTGTTTTCATTATTTGACCCATAAATACATAAATTTGATTCTCTAACCTTTATTTGCAGATTCAGAGTGATATTTCTTTTCTTTCAGAGTGGTATTTCTACATGTGTGTCGGAGGGAAGGACTGTCATCAAAACTAGGAAATGTTCTTGGACCCCAGAGAGCAGACATAGGCTGTGTCAATAACATGCCATGGCTCACAGTTTAGGATATTTCCTTGGAAATAATCGGAAATTACTTTATTCAGGTCAGCCTAAGTGTTGTGGAAGTCTGAGGTGTAGTTTTTTTGCTATTTTCAGGGCAAGACATATCCCTAACATAGATTTCATTTTTGGAACTTCTTCCTCGGTAAAGCAAATGGAGGAATATACAAATCTGTGAAGGGTGATCTGTGGGACACGCCTTGATTTAAAAAGTATGCTTAAAGAGAAGTGTAGTCCCTTCTTTGTGCATTCACCAACTGTGACAAAAACATGAATGTCTATTGAACTCTATTTTCTAGATTTTCATGATTCTTTAACAAAGAATATTAAGAAAGGACAAGGGAGATAGGATCTTTCAATGAGATGAAGGACGTTACGACATTTTTCTGTGAATGTAAATTTGTGTAATGCACTGTGCTCAGCTTTAGTTAGGGTAGTAAATCCTTCACTTTCATGAGCATTAAATTCACCTACAAATTTTAAAAAGTGTGTTTCATTTTTTTCCCCGCAGAGTGTTGTGTCATTGAGGAAAATTGAAGACATGACAAATGTTTTGGGCTAAATGCCTCCTTTGGAGTAGTTGATTTACGTGAAATATCTAAGGAATGTTAATCCTTTTAGTTTTAGTCATGTTTACAACTAGACATTTTTAAGTGGTATACATAAAAATTCTGATATCACTAACAGCTCTATATCCATGTGGGGGTGCAGAATGATTTGCTGAGTTTTTACACGGTATCCTCTTAATCCCTCATCATTGTGTGATTTCTGTGAAGCTTGTAATATTTCACAAATTCAGTGGGTTCCTTCAAAATGCCCTGCAAGCTACTGCTCACAGGTAGTGTAACCTGACACATCCTTGTAGGGTTTTGTTTACTCTGCACATCCACTAATAAATCCTCAGCAAGCTCTTGTTTACAATTCCAGGAAAGCTGGTTTGTGAAGATAGCATGGCTGTACAACCCCTGTTCCTGTAGCCCCTTTTAACTGCACTCTGGGGCAATCCATGTCAAGCCTCCCTGAAGGATAGTGGGCTGCAAAATGCAGCAGTAAAAATGCAATATCTGGGCATTTAAGAAGTCAGATTTTAAAGAATCAAACAAAATGAATCAGACCTTAATCTAATGTGTGTGACAAGACACACAGGGATGCTTCATAAAGCTTGACTTGAAAGATACATTGTGTAGTGTAGATAGGGTCTTTTGTGCCTGGAAGCTGGAAGGATTTTCATGTTTCTAGAAAGTGGTGCTTCCACAGAAAGTGGTGCTTCCAGCATCCTAGTCTCCATACTGCTGCCTAAAAGAAGGTACATGCTATACAGAAAAAAGAGAAGAAAAATCCATTCTTTCCCTTATACAGTATAAGAACCCTCTGATCTGGAATAGTATAGTAATTATTCCAAATTTCACATGCAAATTAGGACATTGCCAGAATTTCTTATAATTCGTTTTCTCTAGAATAAATAACCCTGAAATGTACTTGATGTCAAGCTTTGTCAAGCTTTTGTGACTTTCTGATTGCATCCAGGCTGCAAACACCATGAAAATAATCTTTGATCATATTATGATTTTTATCCTGGCACTATGCCAAAAGGAAAAATTCAGAAGCACATGAAAAAATTTACAAAGGTTCAGATTGTCTGGAATTTATATTAAGGTTTTGATATGGTCTCATTCAGCTGAAACATTCTTCTCTTTGCTGAAGTGAAATGCAGTTATAAATGTGGTATGTGTTGCTGTATGGTTTAGTTTTCTCTAAAGAGACCACATTATTGGGCTTGTAATGAAGTATTCACAGCACTGTACTACTTAAAATCTGTTAATCTGCATTAAAAAATATCTTAAGTTGTTCATTTTGATTTAATATTTTGGCTAAATTGCTACACGGGGATGCATAATATGTGGCTTTTCTTGAAGAATTTTGTTTTAAATAAAAACGCAATCCTATGAGTAGTGTTCATCTCACCTAGATTTTTTTGCAAGGTGGACACCTAGACTCTCTTGAAATTTGTGAAGAGAGACAGATAATCTCAAAGGGCAATTCATCTGGCCTGTGTGCATGTTTACCTTTGGATGTGATTCATGCTTTAAAAGTTCCTATTTCCCTCAATGGATTGTAAAAGCATCCTGATAAGTGGCTTTGACTAGTACTTCATGCTTTTGCATCACTAATATCTAAAGCCCTAACAGTTTTATCTTAAATCTCTTCTATGTATGTGGAAAATTGCATAGGGCTGGAGTGCAGGGTAGGAAACAAGTTGTATCTTAGTTATAATATTATTTTGCTACTTGATCTGTGACTTTTTCCATTTATGTATTTTTCCATGTATATACTAAGGATAGTAACTTTCAAACAGAACTGAATTAGTCTTTAGGACTTTGTTCAATAGCATTACCTTCACTGTGCATTGAATAATATCTCTCTTAATGCAAATAGTACATAGGTGCATTGTTTTTGGAAATACTGTTTTCTTAGAGTAGTAAAGTGATCACCTTCAGTTTGAATAACCATTTTAATCTAGGATGTGTTGGATTCTTGTGTGTTATGTCCTCTGCAAGTACAGAAGGTGTTGCTCTTAGACATAACTCTTTTCTGTCTCAGAAGATTAGGCAGAAAATAATTTTAATCATATCAATTTAATTTTAAACATATAATAATTGTATGTTACAATCACATACCTAAAATGATACTGCAAAGGGAAAAAACCCCACGTACATGCAGATGTGGCCCAGAGCAAATCCCAAGTGTAGTATTTAATGCATGCATCCCACTTTTCAGCTGATCCACAGTTGTATTTATATCATCTCAAGGAGGAGACATTTGACACATAATTTGCAAAAAGCATTTTGTCTGAATTTATGTCATGTTTATTCCAACAGTATTATACGAGTCTCCTTTAGTTTTGCAAGGCAGATTCACAGTATAATTTGATGGTGGAATTTCTGGCAGCCGCTCACGTTCAGCATATCTCCTCTTCCTTTTCTGGTGTTTCTTACACTACAGTGTTAAGAGAGAGATTGTGAAAGTTGATCCATGGGGCACGCCTGTACTTAGCAGGGAAATGGAATTCCTTCTTCACTGCGCATTCAGTAATTACGTAAGTATGTACAAAACAAGAATGTATACTGAGCTTAGTGATCTGCTAGGGGTTGTTGATATGTAACTGGAACTGATGTGTGAGATTGAACTGTACTAATTGAACTAATTACACAATTAATTGGAATGGAAGTGAATTCTTTGCATTACCTGTATTTGAGTTTTGTAAATATGTTCTATATGATTGTATAATTTTCAAGTTACAAGCTGTTTGTGGACTGTCTATTTTAAGTGCTTACTTTTTGAGGCTTTGTGATTAATCATGAGGTTCAATTTTTACTCTTTAATTAGATGACTGAAGGCTTTTAGCAGATGAATGAGATTTTTCTCAATAATGCATTTTGGGTATGAAGTTTTCAAGATTTGTGGAGTTATGTATGAAATGATCATTTGAATATTCATGCATAACGTGTATTTTTAGTATGCAAACAGTGAATTGAATTCAAGCTGTGTGTTAGATAAAGCGTTTTGTGGATCTATTTTCATCATTTAGTTTTAATTAATATATCTACCTCTTGATAATGACTGTGTATGTCAAAAATCCATAAGAGTAAAAGATCATCTACTGTGCAAGAAATATATTTGAGAAGCTTTTCTTTTGGTATTATGAAGTATCTGGAAAATGGATACTAAACCCTTAAACACTGACATGCAATAACTATCTCAGTATGGCTCTGGAAAGTGTGTCAGATGGAACAAGTAATTAGAAAGTGGCATGAACAAAGAGAAATCACTCCTAGTTAAGTAGAATATTGTAAATAATGGATTTTATTCAAACAAGCAAGGATCTGAATTACTATAAAGTAAATATCAATTATTCATTTAGTTTAATATTTTATTGCATCCCTCATAAACATTTACATTAGAAAAGCAGTGAGTGTACCCTAGAGATTCAGGCTAAGCAAACAAGCTCCCCCATTGCTTCCTAGGCTTACAAGCTGATTGTCCATCACCGCTTAAGTTCATGGTGCTGAAAACTGTATCACTTACTGAGACTTCACGTAGTATCAAGCTGCTCCTGAACTCAGGAAGCCCAAGGAATATCCAAAACTATAATGTCTTGCTTAGAGAGATCACAAGTATAATAAAAGTCTTGTTTACATAATATGTTTGTCTAGTGGAGGAACAGCACAGATTGAGTCATGCAAACACCTGAAAGCAATAGTTTTGAAGAAGCAGACTGAGACTACCAAGTTCACAATGGTTTTATTATAGGAGAAAAATGCCTGGCGGACTGTGCTGCACAGTGACACCTTCTCAGCTCAGATCATGAGTTGTATACATGAAGCTTTTGTACAGGATCTTTGTGGGAGGTTGAAATGCCCTGGGGCAGAACAATGAAAGCTCAAAAGCAACATTTATATGTATTTTCTGCACTTGCTTTAGCTCTGGTTTGAAATCATTACCTCTAAGGATATACACGTGGTTCATCCTTTGTGTCTTCATGATGCCAGTTTTCCCATTGCAATGTTGCATCTTAGGCTAGAAATACCCAAGGAAGCTAAGTACTTAGTACT
>JAUBOD010000363.1:679464-704820 GCA_032353885.1 Nothura maculosa | reverse complement strand
AGAATGTCGTTACACATTGCCTGATTTAATCTGTTTCTTGTTTAAGGCTAGTTTAAATATTTCTAAGCAGCAATTCAGTCAGCTTGCAGTGTAGATATATTGCCAACCAGGGTATTAAGTCAGGACTATTGTCATAGCCATGCTGTGCAACACCTGCATATATGCTGTAAGAAATGAACTGAGACAGTACATTCATTTCTCATGGGTCATTAAATAGACATCAGATAGCAACAAGTTGCCATGTGTATCAAGGAAGATGAAAATTCAAACAATGATGAATATCATTCTGAACTTTTTATTTCAAGTTTTCTTGGTGAATTTGCATATTTTTATGAGGAGGGAATTTCTTATTTTAATATTGACTTATTTAGCAAACAATTTTTTCCTTAAGTTTCTTCAGCTTGAGTTTTTTCCTCAATTCAGAACAGAGTTCTGACTGCTGTTTTAATACATGTGATATGATGCAACAGGAAAATAAATGGAATTAGAGGAGCAGCTGTTTTGAGTGAAGTCTTGGACCAAACACCCTGAGAAAAGAAGAGTACAAGCTTCTGGCAAACTATCAGAATGACATTTTCAGAACGTGCCTGTTTTAGAATAAGTAGCTAAGCTATCTGGAAAAGCTACTTGAAGCCTTACTGTTTGAATTCTTTGATTGGAGGCCAGGCTTTCATTGAATTTTTAGTATCCTGAAACTGCATCGAGGACATATTCTGTGAAGTTCTGCTAGCTTGTGAAATTTTAGGCATTTTCAAGCACCTAAGCATCTTGGGAAAATCCTTGACCTGAAGATTCTTTAAAACCTCAAGCGTGGTTTCATGGGCTCTTCATGCTCCTTAAAGTGCTCTTTCATCAGCATTCTCAGAGAGATACTTAGTTGTTCATCAGCATTATTGGTACATATTGAAGCACGGTAAGCTCAATATACACCGTCTCCCTCAGGAGAGGTTTCACTGCTCAATGGCACACTCAAGAGCAAGATCAAAGAGGTCACCAGGAGACCTGAATGCTACGCATAACATACTCACTGATTCTCTAGGAGAACACAAAGGAGTCAATTAGGCCATTGTTATGGGCAGAAGCCAAACCTATTTCTTTGAATCTTCTCTTTGAGCTTTTTGGTTTTATCTGCTTAACTGATTCCATCAAATTTTGAAGATTTTTGCATATGAGTTTTTCATATAATAGGCTCTGTAGCATATGTGATGATTGTTATCTAACTACAGTTTATCTTGAAACAGTTGTTCTCCATCATAATCATAGGGAAAGCAAGTATATACTGAGGAATCAGCTGTTTCACTTAATTCACTAGAAAATAAGATGGTAAATGGACACACACAAATTCAGTTAACTTCATAATCTGGTGTCAGAGATGTATTTTGCCTCCTTCAATTAAATTTTTAATGCTTTGCTTGAATGGGACAAAATGTCATTTGTCTATCAGTTTGTGATTCATTTAATATGGAAAGTTCTTGTGGAACATTGAAGTGCCAATATTTTGTTGAAACAGTGATATTTGAACTGATGAAAATGGTGATGTATTTCATGAGAATAAGAAAAATGCTTTTTATATTCTTAATTTTCAAAAACTTTGGCAAGTGGACTCTGGCAGTTCCCTGTGATTGTGTGAAAATACAATTCCCCAGCTCATTTTCTGGATCAAAACCTACCAAGTGCCTAATATGAAATAATGGATGGTTTCTTTTTTCAAGACAGTGACAATATGGCAATTCAGATTAACCAGTTGGGTCAGAGTAAGGCTTTGTCAATGGAAATTTTACCTGCAGTTATTTTGCTATTTCCTGTAAGTTTCCTCCAAAGTTAAAATCTATGCAAGAGTATAATCTATAAAAAGTTTAATTCACAGGGCAAATGTAGAGCAGAATAAAGTATATTTTTTGTTGAAGAAATGTTCTCTAAGCATAGCACTATGTTATGCTTGAAAGAGGGAAGGAAACAGGCAATCTGATTGTGATAGGGATGCAGAGCAAGAAAAGGCAGGTATCTTGCTTCAAAATGGGAGGTGGCAGAAAGATGGATGAACTGCGGAAGATACATATGGGAAGGGAAATGAGTTCTTTCAAGATGAGTGACCATGCTTTCCCTCTCATCTTGCTCACTGACTTCCTTAGGATAACCATTCCTCAAGTGGGCTGTGAACCTGACTGTACACACACTGTCCACTGGAGGGGCAAGGAGGGCTCTACAGAAGCCACCTTGTGCTTCTGAAGTGGCTAGTGAGGATGTAGTCTATCACTTTCATGAGCCCTTGATCAGGAGTGGCTTTGCAGTAGATGTTAGTGGCAAGTATGAGCATGTTGATCGAAGGCTTTCATTGGCCTCTGCAGTGCACTTATGTGCAGGAGAGGCAATTCCCTGCTGGCATCAGGCTAGAAATGCCAAAGCACCTTGTGAGAATGGGGACATGGTGATGAGGAAATTGTTTTAGCAGACTGCTGAGATGTGTCCAAACTGAAACATTCAGCAATATACCTAACAGTGGAGCCATTGCTAAATAACCCTGAGTCAGCCTTCCTAATTATGTCTCTGGGTGAGAGCAGCAGAACAATCTCTATTCATTTAGGACCATTTTTATCTCCTTTGTAAGGCTTGTTATTTAGTAAATTTTTCTATGACAAACTCCAATTCTTCCATGGAGAAAGCTCTTCTACATGTGCCAAGTATTAGTATTCTGAAAATGTAAACTGTATTTTGTATAAAACAAAGCTCTTGTTCATAATTATATTAATTTTGGCAGTATACGCTTGAGGAAAAGCGTGCCAATTCAGTATTCCTGGAATAATAAAAAGAAAGTATGTGATTTCTTAAGATTTTGTTTTCAGTATATATTTCGAGGGCCCCATCATAAGCTAACAAGATGATGTAACCTGTTTTTGTCTCTTCCTCAACAGATGTGCCTCAGGGCAAAGGTTGGTGTTCAAACAACTATTTTATTTTATTTAAAACAAAGTTGATTGTAACATGAACTGCCTAATCTTAAGGAGTTTTAGCAGGATGTTTGGTAAATGTCAAAAACATTAACTTACAACCAATGCCTGTGATATCCAAGCAGATTAAAGCAAGAACACATCTTTAGTAACTTTATGAGCTCTAATTTTGCTTGACTTAAATTAATTCCCTACAGAAGCTCTCTTAATACTATTCACCCTAAAGTCTGTGTGCCATTGGTATTATGCTTTTACTACTGAAACTCCACTTACGTAGAATGTGAACACATGAGAATAAAAAGAGAGAATGAAAAAATGAGAATGAAAATAAATAAAAGATCATCAGTCTTTCTCTCCTTTAGTATATCTGGAGGAGGTGATCAGCATTAATGCTGGTTCTGGAAAACAGTTGGCAATGGCAATGAACAATGGCACTGAGTACAAAGGTGGAAATGTCGCTAGCTTTGCATGCTATGTCCTCACTATTGCTGATTTGCTTTCAGGTTTCATCAGTGCTGTCAGGCAACTTGGTGTGTTTTGATGTTTCCAGGTACAATTTGTCATACTGTGAATACACAGTTGTGATATTGTGATACAACTTCTATAAAATCTTCAGAGACATCATTTCTATCTTTTTTAAAAAAAATTATACATATGTTTTCTCAGATGGAAAAGGGTAGCTGAAAAAAATATGATTAGAATTCCAGGATGTCCATTTTTTTCTTGGACTTTTTTTTTTGAATATCTTTTCTATAAAACCTGATATATAGATATTGTACAGTGTAACATGGCATTACAGAGATGGTTCATCAGCTGTGATTAGAATGACTCATATAATTAACACATGCAGATAAAGCCTTGATATCCCAGTTACAACATTGTGTAATCTCTTATAAGCCTTTCAGAACACTGCATGTACGGATGCACACACACGCATGCATGTATGTACACACATGCACATACACACATGTGCATACACACAAGTCGACTTTGAAGCAAATGCATTAAGGAAATCTAATAACCAGCTCTGTTTCCCTTATTCTGTTAGTTAAACCTATTAATTTTGCAATGCTGATAAATCTAGCAATTCTGATAAGTCTTATGAGAGCTACTCAGATGATTTAATGCTACTTTTTCCCTTTCATGACAGTGGAATGCTACAAGTGATCATATGACCGTAACAACAGGATAAATGAAATACTCTATCTCTTTTCCAACATCTTCACAGCTCTGCTTTCCTTAAGATTAAGGGGTGAAAGTGGCAACAATAATACAGCTGACATTTATGATAATGCCACTTGCTGTCACTTGTAATCAGACATACTATAGGAATAGTAGTAAATGTTGTAAAAATGCCAGAAGCCTCCAATATATTGGGCCTGATTACGTTTTTTCTTATGCCAGTGTCAATTCATTGACTCCCCCTGTATGCCCAAAATCTATGGATATGGAAACCTCCCAAGGCAGGCCTAGGAAAATACAACTTATGTCACTACCAACTGGTTCTTGTCAGAAGTATGCCACTACTTTGGTGACAAGCTCTGGTGTCTCTTCAGGGTGATATTTTGGATTCATTTTGTTCATTTCTGTTGTTGTTATTTCGAATGTTTTCTGAAAACTGATGAGATCAATTCTGAGTGCTAGAAGGCTTTCTGCCATCCACATATCTACCACAAAATAAAGCTATTCCGATTTCCAGTCTCCTCATCTGGATCTCAAGTAGAAAAGCACTCATGATGAAGCCTATACCTGAAGAAATTTCTCAGCGATGTGCAGAATGTCCATTGAAGGTTATCAAAATTTCTTCTTATGTCTGTATGCATTTCCTTGTATATATTTCTCTATATACCTGTTTTTAACCATCAGTGTATAAGTTTGGAAAGACACTAGGCATCAAGCTCTGACATTGCTTCTACAGGCTCTGTAGAAACCTTTATTACTCTCAAGAACTCAGACTGAATCCGAAGGAATCTCTGCTAGGCATGGATCAGTCAGTCTCTATTCTCTTTCTGATTTGGCTAAATAAAAATAACTTTTACCTTTTGTTTTTCCAGCATCCATTAGAGCTTCCAGATGAGGTAGGATGCAATAGTAGAGAAAATAGCTTTTTTTTTTCTTTTTTACTTTTAGTAAAAACAGTCATAAGTGACAATATATAGTTCTTTAAATACATGTGTGATTTGAAAAGTGACCTGAAAAATAGAAGCCTTTTATTTAACAATCTCTTTCCTTTGTTGTACTGAGGAGGGAGAGGAAGGGAGAAAATAGTCTATTTCTTCTTGTGCATTGTCAAGACTGTTTAACATGTTATGATCAACTACTCTAATAATAACTCATTGAAATATTCATGAATACATGGGTTGCAGAAAGTATAATTTGAAGCCAATGGGGCTGCACAGGTATAAATGAAGAGTTACATCGGTCTACAGCTCTCTCTGCTGAGGATATTCAATGGAATTAAGAAAGCTTAACTTCACTCAGAATCCAGTGTAGGTTTGCAAAGTTTTGCAAATTGATTGAAAAGCCATAATTAGACTGAATACATTTGATATGGAATCAGGAAGATGATAAACGAAGTTTTAGAGAGCAGAACTGCAGTCAAATAATTGGGAATATACTGTAACTGACTGGTATTTTTGGTCATAGTACGGAAAATAAATGACTACAGATGGAGAGATCAGGACAATATATGCATGTTGGCAGTAGCAACTTTTAGATTTGGAGGTGCGGTGTTTGAGACTGTAGAGTGTGGTTATTCAAGTTTACAAGTACATTTTTATTTGCATGTAAATTTGAATGCCAAAGGCATAAGCTCCACTGCTTTTAACCAAACCAAACAAAAGTTTATTTGCCAAGAAGATTTTAAAGAGGCTTTTAAAAACATTCACTATTACAGTATGTGCTTAGTTTCTTAAAATATTTTTTTTCTCAAAAAAAAAACAAACCCTTCTCCTTTGTCTCCAGGCAGTCTGTCACTGGATGGCTTATTTCACATCTTTAGATCTCAACTGGCAGCATGTCTTGTAGCTCCTTATATGTAAATGGGTTTTGGTTGGTAAAATACTTCTCCTCCTCTCCCCCTCATTTTACACTCATACTTAGAATGTAATCTAGGGGGAGTATTTCCAAGGCTATTTTAGTTGGAAATTCCTTAACAGATGTTTTGTACAATTTAGAAGTAAACTTCAGAATTATATGCTCACTCTGAATCTCTAAATGCAATTTTTTTGAAAGAATATGAACTTCATCTCTTTTCATTTCTCATGATCATGGCAAAAGCATCAAAATGAAAAGAGGAATGAGAAAATGTCACTTGTGTAAAGAGGAATGGGAGACACCTGTATATAATTATTCTTAGAGCCTTGTTAGCAATATTTAATAGTTTCATGAATTATTCTCACATAAACTCTGTCTCCTTTATTCCTACATGGTTCAGCTTAAAACATTTTAAGTATTCCTCTGTACTGATGGGAAAGTCTGCACAAGGAGCGAGGCAAATTCTGGCTGATGCCTGGTGATGAGTGAATAGAAAGCAAAAAATTAAAATATTGCACTCAACATCTGGATTGGCCTCAGCAGAGCTGAAAGAAGTCCAAAATTGTTCCAGTCTCATGTGCTAAGTAAAAATGACATGGAAGTCATCTTGGAAGTGAATACTATAAGAGGAAAAAGTATTTGGCATTTACATACCTTTATTCCTTCAACAGAATGTTACTTTGAAGCTTTGAATTTTTGAATTTTTCGCTCATCTTATTCAGAATAGCTTAGTATTTTTAAATACTACTTTAGGAACGAAATAAAATGCAAAAGAATTTTAAAAAGCTTCTAAAATAAATTATTCAAGAGACCTGCCATGAATTATCCATTGATACAAACATAAATAAATAGCTTTATATCAGCTGTATAAACCATCCAAAACAGCTGGACCAGCTACAGACCATTAGATTTCCCATCAGATGCCTAACATGACATGAAGTGTATTGTCCTTCCTAACTCCACTTGTGTGCATGTCTTTTTGTGTTACTCTCATTTTGTGATGTATCAGCATTTGTTGTGCTGCTGCAGTGGGATGACAAATAAGCAATATAACAGCATGTGCTTCTCAAAGCAGATGTTTCATCTATGTTATTTTTTTCAGTATGCCTCTTTTTCATCAATAAGCAATAGCTTCTGGGATATAAATGCTTCCATCCAGAACTTTAAATCCATGAAACTTCAGATTACTCTTAGAGGAACAGAGGACTCTCAGAAGACTGTTTGGAAGAAGTTTTCTTGGTGTCAGAAGTTGCAGAGAAGTAATAACTCAGTAAACTCTCCGACTACCACCAGCAATGGCCACAACTCTCAGCTGGCAGTTGTTCTGTTTTGTTACTTGTCTGTATATAATACATGTCAATATTGGGTTTTTTTGGGCATATATAGGCAGGAGCAAAAATGCTCTTTGGGGCATCTGTATGCTCCAAAAATTCAAATGAAGCAAAATTTTTATTCACCTGAAAACATTACCACTTTCAGATTTCAGGAACATCCCATTAAAATCTTATTATATTTTCAATGACTTTTTTTTCTGATTCAGAGAAACTTGAAAATCCTAGAGTATATGAAAACTGTTTTCCTTTGTGAGTAGGAGAAAGAGGAAAATATGGTTGACTGACCTCAAATAAAATGTTCCCATATCCTATGAGGAGAATAGGTCTTGCTGTGAATCCAAGTATTAATTTGATGATTTCTGGAGAACTCAGAAATCATAACACACACCAAACCTCATGAAATCAATTAGATTTTTCAGTGAAATCTAACAGCGGCCCAAATGCAACTGTTCAACTACAGTTCAGCCTGTTCCACTCCACTTGCAGAAACATCAGGTCTTGCTTGGCCTCCCTCGTGCATGAACTGATGTAGTCAGAAGAGATACAAACTGAAGGTAAAAGAATGCAAATTGAAGACAAAATGATAATTACATCTTTCAAGGTTTTCACCTGCTTCCTATCCTTAACTTATCACAGAAGTGGTACCAGGATTCAGGGCTGTGAAGACGAGATGGATAGAGGATTGAAAGCTGGTGCCTTCTATAGCAGTGGCTTTGCTACTGCTGCGTAGTCCTGTGGGAAGAGGTGTCCCTGAAGTCTTCCTGCTCATGACTTCAAATGAACTTCCTTCCACCGCCAATTCAGCTACCCTCCCAATGTCTTGCTAGTGATTTACCACTGATTATGCACACAATCATTAGCTAGGCAGTTTGGAAAGCACTAGTATAGTGACAGTTAAGTATTATATCTATTTCACTGTTTGCTTTTGAGGCTTTGAGGAGCCTTTTTCATTTTTTCTCTCGTCAAACTAAGTCCAGTGATTATCATCCATTTTTGTTCGAGTCTAGATGCTAAAAACAATTAGCTAAAGCTAAGACAGTATGATTGGCAGGAGGAAAAAGAGTAGTAAAATTTAACAATATTTTCTTTTTTTTCCAAAACATTTAGTGAAGGGGAAGGAATCTGTATTTCCATATTTACAGTAGCACAGTAACCCTTCCAAATTTTTAATGTGCGAGTGTGTGTGCATGCATGAGTATATTTGTATACTCACATTTACAACAAACTGACTCATGAGCTTTTAACAGTTTTGGTTCAGGCAATGTTGAAATGTATGTGGGTATGTGTGTGTATGCCCATAGTGGGATGTGTTGAGGCACTGAGAATGTATTAGCTTTTTTAGTTCCCAGAGTATTACTGACACTACCGTTGTTTTTTTCACTAGTAGCAAGGTCAGTGGGCTGCATGACCAAATTAAATATATTTTGTGCAAAATTGCAGCAGTTCACTTTGCAGTAAGCTGTGAGTGGAGTAGAGTTTGCTTACAACCAGGGCTGGAATATCACCTTTCATCCTCAAGTGGTGCTGACTGTGTCCTCTTCTCCAGTCCTGAAAATGAAAAATAGCAAATGCACAACTCACTTGTTCTGTCTTTCACTTTCTTTCTGTGCATTAAGTAATAAATTGGCTAACTGTGGCATGAAGCTGCAGAACTTGGCTCCCACTGGAATTGCCCATTAGAACTTGTACCTTGCTGTAACAGTCAGTGAGAACATCTTTGGTAGAGGAAAGTGGTAAGCTACAGTGTATGTGTAGTATGTACTGAACAGTGCAGTATCTGGTCTTATCAGGTGTCTTCTCTATTCATAAGCCTCCTGGAAGTTTGATCAATAATGCACTGAAAATATCCAGGACTGGAGCCTGGTTCTGATAGATATGATGCAATCACTGACTTCTAGTGAGGTTGGAGTTTAATTACAGACATTGTGAACAGAGCACTATCTTTCTAAGGTATGTTTGAAACCTGAAAACTTTATCATGGGAAAAAAATTAATTCAGTAAGGGCCCAATTAAAGCCTCCAGGATTCAGTGGAAAAGATTCCACTGTGTTCAGTATGTGTTGGATCTCTGCCTATATTTCTTAAATGACTTCAAACTTACTACAGGGACTATTTACAATTCACAAATGCTGTGATTAAGTTAGCTATTTAAGGCAGCTGGCAAAATTTTAAAGGTTGGCTATACATATGGTTACATTTATAAATAAGAAATAATTTATTGAACTGTATTACTATTTTGTTTTCTGCTTTTTTTTTTTAAGAATGTCTAGTTTACATGATTGTAAAGTAACGATGTCAAGATCAGTTGACTTTTTGACTAAATGAACAGCAGAGGAGTTGTTTTCATCAGATTTTTAAACTTTTAAAAAGAATTTTAAAATTAGTTCTTTGGAATTTTCAAAGAAAAATATTCAGTGTGCCTGAGAATTAAATGCAACAGACAATTATACTTTTGCTCCTGCTGTAACAACATATACGCTGCATGTTCATAAAGATTTTCAAAAATGTCCCTTTCTAAAGAAACTGACTGTAATAAATTTTAAAATAAATAAGCTCTAGCTAGAAGTCTTATATCAGTATTTAAATGAGCAATAAAGTAAAAATCTGTTGAATATTTTATTTATATTTACAGGAACAGATCTTCAACAAAGATGTCTCCAGTAATAGAGGTATGGCTAGCTATTGCTAATGATTATATTCCATATCTGCAAATTTTAGTTCAACTATCTGGACAAAGCCTGCTGCCATCTTCTCAGTTTAGTTGGCAATGTTTCTATTCTAGTTCTTTCTTGTAAGCAAAGCTTGGATACACACTTTCTACAAGGACTCAGTCTTATGCTTTCCTGAAGGAATTTCCTCATCATGAGGTTGTTCAGCTAACAGCATCAGAAAATGTCATTAGTTATTTCTGGCACCTTTATCATAAAGAATTCCTCAGCAATGTTTCTGACATGACTTTCTTCTTTCTTTGAGTATCTTATTGTTAGGAGTTTACCATGTACTTGCAAGATGTCTTAAGATTAATGGATTAAAAGTGCTCTTTATAACAGCATAAAGTGTAGTTTCTATTAAACATTTTGTTGTCTTTGTTTAGAGCTCCCTTTACCACTGTATATTAGGCATATGGAGCAGATATAAGAGGCAAGCGCCTTGGGACAATCAGGTCTGCTTACACGTGTATAATCTTATCTAAAACTTGGAAGCCTTAAACAAAGTTAGAAAGATTTCATGAACTAACTGCAAATATTTTATTTCCACATACTTTGAGGTGACAGATATAATGGTTACATCTTAGTTTAGGTTACAGAAGAATGCACTTTTAAACCAATTAATAATAGGTAGCACTATATAAGCTCTGCAGAGCACAGACCCTGCTGAGCAAGCTATCAAATATTTGCTATGGCACACAGAAAACTAGCAAAGCCAAATGAAAAGGAAATATAGGCAAATTCATAAAACTAAATGGGAACTTGATGAATCACCGCTTAAAAGCTTGGTCCCTACTGGCTGTAACAAATGATTTAAAAATATTATTTCAAATGATGCTTGTGCATGAATGTGTAACTGCATGCAGGTGTGCACATACATCCCTTAGTTTCACAGGCAAATTGTCACTTGGATGTGCATCAGTTTTGTTAGATCAGCAACATGGCTGAGCTCAGCAACAAGCCTGGAGATGAAACAAATTGGCATGGAAGCGAGGAGAAAGTTTCCACAGCTGCTATACCACTCCTATAAATAAGAAGCATTGGTCTTGTGCACTTCTACTTTGGCACCTTACACGAACTTTGCATGCACACAGAAATAGTCAATTAAAATAAGCTTATTGGGTGGGATTTATAAAGCCCAGTCTTGGCTGCCCTTGAGTAGCAATGTCTGACATGTTATGAATAGTATTCTTTCCAAATAATATCAAATTTGCCCATCTGGTTAGGTGTATCACAGAATATTCAGGGCTTTCTCCCCCGCAAAAGACACATAAAAGACTTGTTAAGAAATAGATATTCCATGAAAATGTAGTTACCATGGTTATGAAAACAATTTGGGTTTTTGCAGGTGCAAACAGTCTATTAGTGACCTAACTGATCATTTGTTCATGCAGTTATTTCCATGCAAATGTGTGGCAATTGCATGGAAAAAATTATATTTGCTATGGTGCTCACATCTTGAGGATTCTAATCTTAAGACATGAGGAGAAAAGTTCAGTAGGTTTCAGAGAATCCTATACATTGGTATAGATAATGAACTTATTCACAGTGACATTAGGAAAAACAACAAAAAAAGCCTTTTTAGAATGGCTGTGCAAGTCTTCTAGCCCTGGAGCAACAAAACACTGGTGAAGAAGAAACGTTTTTATGTGAGCAAGGTAGTCCACAACTGGAATTACATAATGGCTCAGTGGCTGAAGAGTATTAGCAGTTGACTGACTTGAAAGAAAGGATTATGTTTTGTGATGGCACTTTTTAAAGTTACACTCAGTTTTCTCTTTTGTGATATGAACGTGTGAAAATGTTATTAAACAGCCATGTTTATGGAACATGTTTTTGTGAATATGATGTTGAATCTTTAACATATAAAGTTAATATAATCTTATATATTATATATAACATGAAAACTTAATATAGCTTCCCCTGAGATGATTATTTTGTCTATAGTGGACTAAGCTGGGCAGGTCTTATTCTCTGGATGTGACTTTCAATCAACAAAGAGTATTAATGAAGACAAGTATGATTTTTATAAATGTTTTCTGTATTGCATCTAGTTAACTGTCTAAATGAAGAAAGACTAGGTTTCTTAAATTTTACAGAACAAAATAAATTTAATTGAGGCATTTAAAATAGCTCCTACTTTGTTATGTCTAATTCTTCATACATGTCAGTGGATGCTTAGAGGTTTCATGTTTTTGAAGACATCAGCTGTAGATCACAATAAGTTTAGAAAAGGTAGCGGAAACCTTACTACTGACTTCTACTGGCTTTGTCTTGGCCCTTGGTAGTGCAGATTCATTGTACAAAATTGATGGCAAAATATCACTCTTGGACACTGATGTTCTCTCCAAAAACAAAAGGATGCTTTTCAGAAAGAAAAATTCCCAATATTGCACAGAAATACGAATAATCAACTCCAGAAATATAAAGTGAGAACAACTGGTTAGGTGGCAATTCTGTAGAAATGATATTGTGAGGAGTATAGCAAATCACATCTGAATATGAGTCTATCATGCCATCCTGTTAAAAAAAAATCCACATTGCATTGATTTCATTAAAAAGAACTACAATTGGCAGAGAGTAGGAAATAATCTTCCTTGCTTGGTACTGGTGAGGCTTCAGGTGGTACCCAGTTTCCCATCCGGCATTTTAAAACATGAACCAGCCACAGAGGCCAGAGGATGAACAAACAGAATGATCAGAGAGGTACAAAATATGACTGTGAGTAAAGTGTGAATAAATTGGCTTTGTTCAGTCTAAGAAGGGGTTTTGGAGGACCAAGGAAGAATATTTTATAGTGACTTGCAAATGTACAAAAGATTGCAGTGATGTGAAAGAGAATTGTGCTTTCTGATTGTAAAGATGGAAGAAATAGGGAGTGTAGCTATGAAAACCTTCTTATGGTAAAGACTGAAAACAGCTGAAATGGGTTACTTACAGGGGTTACAGAGTGCTAGTTAGTATACATTATGTTAGCTAAACCTCTGTGATTAATGAGACAGATATTGCTGTTTGGTCTGAGGTGCAGAAAATGGAACAGGTGATCACTCAGTGCTCATTAGCACTCCTATAATTCTGTGATTTACCAATAAGTTGGCATATGTTGCACTGTCAACTTAAGGCAAGGCTGATTTAGAAGATGGATTGAATCATACTTTCAATGAGAATGTTAATTAGACATATTTCTGGTGGTTTTACCATATGAAAATGTACCTTAACTGTCTTGATAAATTTGGCAAAGATGAGAATAGGAAATCTCATGAGTTTTGCAGTTTACTTTTCTCTCTCTCTCTTCCTCTCTTTTTTTTTTTTCCCTATAATGCTGATATATTTATTGGTTGATTGGAACTAGAAACATCTTGTTTGCATTTAAACATTTAATGATAGCATTGCAACATGATCATGCTCCTGTCTACATACAACCAACTTCTGTCTGACCACCAACTTCTTGGAAAACTGAATGACCACATGAGGTGAACTTGAAAGCCACAGAACATGTATTTAGCTGCATTTTCCTCTTTTGCATATCCTTACTGTAAACTCAGCATCGCAGCACTTGATCAATCTTGGAGATATCTCCTTCTGTTTGAGCCCCTCATCTCAGCTGTCAACACCCAGCCCTTTCATCATGCAGGCTGTCAAAGTTGACGTCTGTATCTGGAGGAGGAAGAATAGTGCACACAGTAGAATCTGGACAAGACGTCTCCAGGTTCACCCTTTTGAATGTCAGTTGCTTTATATTCGTAGCATTTAGGCTTGCTTAGATGTTAGTAGCATTTTGAATCAGTGAGGAAAATGCAGCTTGAATGAAAACTAGAAAGTTGAAGGAAGAAGGCTGGGTTATTTGTGCTACTGCTGCAGACAGACCCTACTTAGCATTTCACTAAGACTGTCTATGAAACTGCCTTCTACTCTGCATGCATTCTTTTGTGCTGTTAACTGCAAGCAGCTGTAGAGGAAACCATATTTTTGGACTGTTTTTTGCTCAGCATTGGTGCCATCAATTTCAATTCATTGCTTAGAGAGTTAGTAGTTTTGTCTTCAAATTTCCAACAACTAGAAATCACTAATCACAACTTTTCCCTGAGATACCTGGGTGAACTTTCCAAGGAGGATAACAGTAGAGACTTTCCTCTAACCAAAGAAGAATGAGAAAGCAAAGAGGCAAGTTATCCTTCCTTCACAGGAACAATCACATGTGCTAAATAAAATAAGTCCTGTAAAAGTTAGCTTATCCTTTGCATATATGTCGTTTCACTCTATTAGTTCCTGCAGCAGATCAACATCATTCAGTGCTAGTGTCTTTATGCTTCTGAAGAGCCTCTCTGCAGCAAGTAAGGTCCTTTTTGGGACAAATGGACCAGATGGTCATTTTTTATCAAAACAGAAAGTCTCCGCAGGCCTTTAAACTAATGCTTTAAGGCAGAAAGCTAGAAGAGCATTATTATCATTCTAAGCATATGTCCTTTTTTTAGAAAAATATCATTTGCTGCTTTATACTTCTAGAGTAAATGCCTTAGTTTGGATTTCTTAGGATTAGTGTACCTTGAAAGAAAATTTTAAAAACAGCAGTAACTATTACTAATTCCACAATGAGTTGTGACTCTTGTAGGTGTCTGGAGCTTTCATTAACTGGACTTTGTGCTCTGACAAGGAGAGCACACATGTCTGCCTTTGTTTTCAATTGAACTCAACAATTCTATCAATTAATATGTTTGACAAATACAGCTATCCTATTTGGGATTAGGAAATTGTTAGGTAGCAACAGTAAAAAATCATAAAAAGAATAAAAATGACATCATGAACTTCTCATGAATATTATGAAGTTACTGTCTCTACTACAGTGAAAATTTTGTTCCTTAAATATCCATTCCACTTTGATGCCAAATAAGGAGTCAAAGAAACCATAAGAATCTCATCTCTTATTTTCTTGGATTTCACTGTTTTCATTCTGCCAGATATGATTTTACAGCAGTGAAATTTAAACAAAAGCAAGCAGAAAAACAAGGAATTGAATTCGAAAATTGTTCTGACATCTCTGAGGTATTTTGACATTTTAGAAATAGTTTTATTTTAAGCACTAATAGTGGAAATTAGAAAACTTAGATGCTAAATTAGTTGCAAGAGCTGATGATTGATAGCCTAGGGACCAATGGTTAGGTCATCTCCAGACTGAGCTACCTCTGTACAGTAAAATAACCAGTGCCATTGCCAGTTGTTTGTCTCTGTGTTCAGTTGGGATGGTATAGTTGCTTTCTTTGATTATATTCTTTCAGCTTCCAAAGGAAAAATACACAAACAAACAAAAAACAAGAACAAAAAAAGTTTGGCTATGTTTAAATTGCTTATCTGGAATAGTCTATGGGCTAACTTCTGAGTCATACCTGGTAATTGCTTGAAAACATGCTTGATGATTTGGCAAAAACCATGCCAAGCACAATTCTCACCATTTTGTGGTGTGGATGATGAGTTCTAGCACCTAGACCATGGATCTTGCAATGTAATTTCCTAGCATAGATGCAGCCAGAAACTTGGGTTGATCGGAGGTAAATTTTGAGGGGAAACAGGGAATGAAGAAAAAGTTCAACCACTAGAATGAAATGTTAGTTATTCCCACCAGCTTGTTGCTACTTGTTAATTGTCCTCACTGCAGCACCTATTCTGGATCTTTCTGAGTTTTGGTTCCTAATACAGCCTTGGGTTTCCTACCCAGTCACCTACTGGAACGTGTGTGAATGTGCAAAAGTGGCAATGTCATTCCTAACAGCAGTGTAATGGTAGGACCAGGAAGAGCTTTCACTAAGACTAGACTGCATAGATGCTCATGTGTATATTCCTCTCTCGTCTCATTTGAACATACAGTATTGACATTATCTTTGGGCATATAAGGCAGGCCTCACAAACAAGTCATAGGACATTTTTTTCTTTCAGAAGTGTTTCTGATTTTACAAGTGCAGCCAATCCTCAATGAAACATCATTTAAGACTGACTCAGTGAACATAGCTAAAGACTATAATAAAAGTTTAGATAGTGGAGAATTGGGAGGTGCCTGTGGTGTTGTATATCCTTGCTAGCACAATGTGCTCCATCTCCAGGACAAATAGTAAAAAGCAGATTAGCCCTGTGGAATTTTCTCCCTTTTAGTATATTCCCAACTGATGCATAGTAATCTCACAAATTTCCCACATGATCACAAATTTCCCACATGATGCTGAGCTTGTCACATATGGTGTCTACGCTGGTCTCAACTTGGGTGCAGTGTCATAGCGATATAGCAAATCTGTGGTGAATTACTTGAATGCTGTGCTATGTGGTAGATGTTTGAAGCAAGTTTGGGTACATTACACTGTATAATATTAACATATTCTTAATTGCTGTGTATCTTATTTTCCTGTTATTTTCCTACTTCTTTTCTCTTATTCATTGTTTGCTTTCTCTATTTGGTTATTAAGTTTTCAGGGCAGCTTGTTTTTCTTCTTCTGCATATCAAAATATAAAATCTAGTGCTACATAAACCAATAATGCAATACAAACAAATATCATTATAATGATTCAGGTTGTTGCTATGATCTGGCAGTTCTTCTTAAGAGCTTGCAAACTGCCTTACATGATGAAATATCTTTGCACCAGAATTTCCGATACTGCAAATATTGGGGTATGCTTAGTTTCTTTGAGGTAAATTTTCATATTTTAAAAGCTTATTGCATCTCAGGTTTCTCTTGCTGATCTTTTTCTTTGCATAGTTCTTGGCTTCAGCACAGAAAAGTAAAGCAATGATCACTGTTTTCCCATACATACTATTTTGTAGAATAATCAGTGGCTGATAGAAATACTTTAGTGTGTTACAGTAAAGATAGGGCAAAGACAGAGTTTGAGTTTATAGATTGCAAGATCATGTAGTAAAATCAGAGCCTGTTCTGCCTTCCTTCCTGCCTTCCTATTTCCTTCCTTTCTTCCTTTCCATGGTAAGATCGGGCCAGCTATATTGATTCTTCTCAGCAGATCAGTTTCCTCTACTGAGAAGAGGTAATCTTAAATAAACAACCGTAAGAAGGAGAGTCATAAGATTTAGGTCGGTAGTATGTGATCTTTTCTGATCTGTGCATTCTCAAGAGTTCCAGACAGATAAAACTCTGGGATACTCCTGATACATTGCTGTGTGAAACACATAGTTCTTATCACTGGTCATGAATTTCTTTGGAGTATAATATTGATTTCCAGGAGTTCATTGGTCAAAAGCTGAAAAACTTTGACAGAGACACTTCTTATCAACATAGACTATTATGATGTCTGTATCTTTTGATGAAAATGTCTCTCTGAAACTTTGCCCTGTGTGTGTGCGTATGTTTGTAGGTGCAATACTGAGATGCATGAGCTTTATGACTCATACCTGCCTCTCACAAAAATAGCAGGATCTTTATGGCATCATTATCACACTTTATACCTGGTGCATCTTAATATCATTGCTGCAGGTGCTAACTGGAAAATATATATGAACTTGCAAATGCTTATGCAAGAACTCTTTATGGTTCAGATTTTTAACTGCAGTCTCTCGAGTCAGAATAATTACTCTTGTCATATGACAGGTGAAAGCAACCTGTGAAAGCTTTCCTGATGGATGACTGGGAAAAGGAAAAAAAAAAGTAGCACTTCTGGGCATCCCACAATGTCATCTTCATCTGTTCAACCTTTAGGTGGGAGGCATGGGATGAGATCTGACTGACTGGCACTGCAAACCTCATTATCTTCCCACATTGTGTCATGTTTTTTGGTCACTTATCAAATATATCCAGTGGTGAAGAGATCGCTTGCAAAAAAAAAAAATCTGGAATAATTCTACAAAAACAGTGTTTTCTCCTCATCTCCTCAGCTAGCACAAATCTAATGGGACTACAGCATTATAAGACCTTTATTTGAAGAAGCCCCATACAAATGTACCAACATAAATTACTTCTGTGGATTTTTTTTGTTGAGTGACTGTATAGTTGTTACCTGAACAAGAAGCATTGTTTAATATATTTAATTTCTCTCTCTTTTGTTAGCACAGCAGAGTCAGGGGGATGGCTGCTTTGTCTGACCTCCCCTCCATGGGAATAGTAACTATAATGGGTTTAATTAACTATGTGGTATTGACGTAATTAGTTATCCCAGTGATTATACTTCTTTAATAAAAGCACTTCATTTGGGATGCATTTCTGTTCTGCATATGACGAGTCCTACACCTGTATTTCATAACTGTCTAGACATCAGAACTGTGTGCATATTTTAGCACTGGCCCTTGAGAGAGAGGTTATCTTGCACGGCTTAAGATAATTGGGAAGTAATGATTTTGCCCCCTGGTTTCAGATTGTCTCGCCTACCGAGAGCAGGGGAGGTGGAGGCAGGGATGGCAGCACAGTTTGGACATCCTAAAATGGGCAGCAGGAGGACCACATTTGGAGATTGCATTGCTTCTGCCGAAGCTACTGAGTACTTGGACAGCCAGACTGGAGGGAATGGAGCAAACCTTACCTATGGGTGAAGAAGATGCTATAGAGATGATTTGTATGAATTTAGGCACCCAGAACTGTTGCTGCAGGTGTTTATGACATAATCCTGTAGTCGCTGTGTTATATTTACATACATCCAGTGTTGGTACCTTTGTTAATGTTATCACACAACCAAATGGACAGTTTTCAGCTCAGTAATGCTGTTTGTTTTTTTTTGTTTTCCTGTGAAGGCACTGTTCAGTGTGTTTGATCCCTCTGGCTAATCTGGCTACAAGGAGGAGAGATTACCATATGAAAATGTCATTTTCTATCACATGCATACTTAAAGAAAGAAACAAAAAAAGAGAATAAAGGTAAAAGGTCTCATGGAAGAGATTAACTCACTGCTTATGGAGCAATCCATCACAAAACACCATGCATGAACTCCTTTAGCTTCCCTCTCCTTTCATAGCTGAGGAGAGGGTTTCCTGATAAAATACACTAAAAGATTAATGCAATCTGCACACAGTATGCTTCACAGGTAGTAGGTGTGATTCCTGTTCCTGTTGCTGTGTTTTATCTAGTGTTTTTAAAGATTTTTTCTCTCTCCCTATCTGCAGTTTTTCATCTCTTTACTTTGCAGAACTGCGCTGCAATCCCTTCAGTCTTTCTCTCTTTCCCTGTTGAGAGAGACAGACTGAAATCGCTGCAGGCATTTGAATGCTTCATGCAGCACAGGAGTGAACACTGTGGGTCATCAGAATAGGCAAATACATAAACAGGTTTCCCAAAAAAGGGGAAAGCTAAGCAAATGGGGAGAAAGTGCTTGTGAGATGCTACCTGTAAACATGGTTTATTCTCTAATCACAAGAAATGCCCTACAAAAGTCCCTGTCTCTCATTAAATCAATAAAATCAAGTGTCCTTTGTTTTAATTCTGCAATCCAGCAGGAAGGAGAGAGGCTGAGGCTTTTCCTTGCGTTGTTTCTAATGAATCACTTGCAAGAGATTGACAAAGGTTCATTCCTTTACCTTAACATTTGAGAAAATGTCAGTATGGAGGCAGGTGCTGGGCATTCAGCCATTCTTTTTTTTTCAAAAGCAAAAAAAAAAAAGGCAAAAAAAGAGAAAGAAAAGAAAAAGGAGATCTGTGACAGCCTAGCTGCAAATACTGTAGCTTTCTAAGACATTTTGTTTGGTTTGATATTGTGCTACAATGACGAGAGAGGAAGGATCTGTTATGAACAGCTGCATGAATTTCTGGATTGAAGTTTTTACAGCCTTAGATCCTCTTTTACACAGTAAAGGGGAGATGAAAGCAAATAACTCATATGCCATGAAGCAGAGGTACAATGGGATTCTGAAAGGCTTAGTATTCCTGGTAAGTTTTTGATTGAAATTCAGACAAGGGAACTTTGCACTGTCATTTGGTGGAGTGACAAACATGGTAAAAATACCTCCAAAATCTTCCTGTTATTTTGTCAGCTTCAGCTTGATTTAATTAGCAAAGAATGAGTCACAGTTAGAAAAAAGCCATTCTGCACTGAAATTTATTAAAGTTTGGGTGGTAAAGGAACACATGTTTATTTCTTAAATGAAATGCAGGCAAAATATGCATCAGGCCATGTAAATAGCACTACTACTTTCCTATGCAAGCCATGTTCAAAAATTATCTTTTACTGAGATAATAAAATGCCTCTAAATCTCAGGGTAAATGGGGTTTCTAGTCCACCACATTTTAATCCACTCTCAGATATTGTACATCTTCCACAGAAATTATGCTTACCTGGAAATCATGAAAAATGTAAAAATGAGAAGGTTATTTACCAAAGGGTATTAATCCTCGAGGAGATTTTCTTTTGTTCCAGGACATGTTCTGTGCATATTTCTTTATATTTCTTTTCTGAAAGATTCCACTAATGCTATATCCCTGTTGTCATGTTATACCTTTATGCTGTTACCTGGAGTAACTTCAAACCCCTTTGTTACTGCCCTAGTGTGTCATTTACTTTCAAGAATATGAAATGATGATAATTAGAAGAAAAACACAACGCTGAGTGATTCTACTGATTCTTGGGTAGAACTGCATACTAATAATGACAACAATGATAAAAATAATGAGAGCAAAGGAAGACCCCTTTAGAATAACATGGGCTGCTCTCTGCTTCAAATGTCATCACACATCCTTTCAGTTGTTTAATAAGTGATTGTAGTTTGGAGATGAGATGACTTCAGCAAAAATGCTTGGAATTTTCTACATGTGCCATGATCATAATTTTGGATCTATTAGACACTTAAATAAACAGAAGTAATATAATACAGAAGAATGACTGGCACAGACTATCTTTAACTAATATTTTTCCTCAAATGACTCTTTTTTTAAAAAAAAAGGTACTAGTGGTACATTAGTCAAGTTAAACCCTAGCTCATCTTGTCAGAGCTTACGTGACTTCTGCAGTGCTCTGTAAAATTAATGTGTAAAAAATTGCCCAACTGATTTACCAATAGAATAAGCAGAGTTACTCTAGGGTTCTGTGTATACAGCAATCCATTGTGAAAAGACATTGAATGAACTAGTATCATTGTTAGGATTACCAAGCTCTGCATGAAAACAGAGCTAAGTTTGGAAGTTTTTTATTACCTGCACTCAGGTCTGCTAAATCTCAGTGCTTTTTGCCCAGTAATATCTAAGTAAACTTTTTTTGGGTGGTTACATGAGTTATGGGGGTCCTGCAGCCTACTTATTTACCTAAATATTAGATAATACTATTATTATATCTAAATAGTCGGTCATACTTCCCTGATCTGTGTAAGATACTTCCATATAATAATAATATAAAATGTCATCAATACTTAACAATCTTTCTTGGATATCTTTGTATCATTATAACCTGTAGTTTCCATTCTTAGTCATGCCAAACAGAAAGCAGATGGGAGAACCTGTCCTGGCTATCAAAATGCTCTTTGTATCTCAGTGCGGATATACCACTGAGGAAGTCCAGACAGGCTTTCCTACAGATTCAGAAAGTATTCAAAATGCAGACTGTTCATATGCAGACTGTTTTCTGCAAGTTGCTGGTGACTGTAGCCAGTGTGTTCAGAGAAGACTCAGAAAAGGTACCAGATTAGGATTTACCACTGTGCATATAAATCAAGTATTTGTGAGGTTTAGCTTCCTAACTGTAAAATGAAAGTAGTTACTAATAATATTTCCTTTTCTATCTTGGGTGTAGTTCCTGGTGTGATATAGAGGCCTACTCTTATTATATGATGTTGATGCTGCTAAATTACAAGTAAAGACATAACCATGATGACGGCAATAATTATGATTCTCTCTATTGGGAGGAATAGCATGTTAACAGCACATTTACTTTCTGAGTTTTTGGAGTATTTACACTTCCAGTAGTCAGCACAGCTTTAAAAAATATTCTTGAGCTCCAGCAGCTGGTGTGCAACACTCATTGGCAAGCCAAACCAAAATGACACTATCAAGTGGTATTTGTCTGTGCTTTGCAGGCCATAAGAGTTAGCTAGATGAATCTTCAATCGGTCTTTGAATCAATATCATATGATATTTAGGAATTTTTTTTCTGCTTATGGTAAAAAATTTTTGTACAATGTACCTACTGATAAGTCACAATGGCACAATGATTATTCTATTCTGTTGGCTTCTTTCTGTATGTATTAACTGGGTCTGTCTGGAAGAGCTCTGATTTAATTCATCAGAGGATGCAGTTTAAGATAAATAAAATCACTTCACAGAAAGCTTTTGTTTGCTGGAATTCCATTTTTAAGAAAAAGGGAAAAATTAAGTTGTAACAGAGTCAAACTTCCTCATTTTTGACATGGTCAAAATGGAATGTGTGATTTCTTCATTTTGAAATGACGTTATTGTAACGTGCATTTTATATATTAGTAAAACAAACAAATTGTCAAATTGAAATGATTTTTTTTATGGTTTCAGTAGTTAAAGTTACATTTTGTGTAAAATTAAAATTTGAATAATATTGAATAACTCATTTTCTGATTTCATTCAGAAAATAATTCAAAGATCTCTAAGGAATGGAAATTCCCTTCTCCACAGAGTTCACAAAATGCTTCCTACATGCATGAATCAAACACTCTGGCAAAGCAGTTTAATAAGACATTTTTTTTCCTGATGCTAAGCTACACTTAGGTTGTGGAAAAACATAGGACTTCATTCTGATTGTACAAGATGTGAATATGAATATTGTGAAACATGTCACATAACAGGAAAAATGATACCAATAACAAAAGACTTCAGGTACCGTTTTGGAATCCAGCTCTAAAGATGAAACACAGATGAGATAACTATCTCTTCTACCAGGCTTTATCTATTGACAGTCATAGTTTTGACATGAGTATGTATAATCCACATTCCATTAAAGACTCTGAGAGAAAAATATTACAATGCATAGCATGGCTTAAATGATATAATAGTAGACTTCGTTCATTTAACACCATTACTAGCAGAATTATCAGTGATGTGGAAGTCAGCACTGCATAGATACAGAGGTGAGAAATTTATTAGTATTGTATCACCTCTATACCATTGACTCAAAATCATAACAACACTCCATTCTGGAGAAGTTCAGGAGTGGTGTTATAATTACAATAATGCTTTCCTATTCAACTGACGTGAATCCTGAATTTAGTCCATCATATTTATCCACAATAGTGGCATAAAAATAAAATTTGATTTCTGAATGATCTTTTTAGTCCTGAAAAGCCAACACAGCAGAGTGTGGGACATGGACTTTTCCTGTTATGTCCTTGAACACAATAACTAATAAATATTCTGCTTTGGGTTCTGCCAAGAAAGGCAAGGAACTTGCACAGGTGTAAGAGACCAAAATTTGGCTGAAAAATCTTACAAAGCACTGTGAATCATGAGTCCCAAAAGACACATTTGATAATCAGAATGAAGGCTAAATTTGCAGAGTTGGCTGCTGAAAAATACATCTTTTTGCATCCAGAGAGAACAAATGTGCCTTCAAAGTTCAGAGGACATGATGAAAGCATAACAACAGATTATATTTATTCCTATGATTAGAACAGCACTCGAAGGCTTGAAAATGTTTGAATGGTATATTTTAATTACAAGAACTGAATTATAATTAACCTTGATGCAACAAAAAAAAACCCAACAACAACAACAAAAAACATCGACTGGTACTCCAGTTAACTTTTTTGTATATCTGCATTTTAGATAAGAACTAATAATGGAATTTTTTGATGTGCACTGCTTGATACTTAGAAATCCCCAGTTGTACATTTTAATAGAGGTAGTAAACTGATATTTAAAACAATATTTTACAAATCAAATGCTGTTTGGTGAACTGCACAGAGTTTGTCAAGTCTTGTCAAGAATGATTTGTCAAATGAGTTAAGGCACAAATACATACTAATAATCGAATAAATTGTAGGGATATTATCCAATGAACTCTGCCTATATGAATTAGTGTCATCTTGTTACATGTCAAAATAGCAGAGCTTCAATGAATATTTAGAAGGAGCTCACATCATTTTGCTTAAATGGGAAAGCGTAGTACTGCCAGAGTGGAGGGTCTACTCAGGCATCTAGATGTATCAAGCACACCCTTAATTAACAGATTAAGAAGGTTCTTATAACCAAGATGTCCCCAGTCAAAAGTAATGAAGAAATCTCCAAAACCACCAGAAGAGTAAAAAGGAAAATAATTCCAAAGTAACCTGGGAAATATTGATATTCACTTGGAGATGAAGGGAAAATAAATTAACTTTGGAGACCTTTCTCCATATCTTACTAATTTGACTGCTTTGACTAAATGAGCTTCCTCTATCAACTTTTAATGTGCACTCAAATGTTAACATTCACTGAAGAGCATTAGGAATGTAAAGCAGTAGAACTACAGCCATTAATTCAAATATGTTATGTTAAGTAGAGAAGAAATATCAACAAATACTCAGATTAGTAAAATTCACAAGCCTTAAGGACTGAGATGATCATGATTTTTTTCAGTCTGACTCTCAGCCTTTGAATTGGGCCTTTTACTTTTTCTACTGAGTCCATAAAACTCAATGTTATCTTCCTCTGACAGTTAGCCAAAAACCCAGACTCTGTCAAGTTTTTTAAGTCAGAAGGAAAGAGAAATTGATGCTAAATCCTATTTACTTTTTTTAAATGTACAAAGACTTCTTTTCTTCAGTATAAGAAGTATCAAATGGGGAGAGATGCTATCTTTCCTTGAAGCTCTGAGCTCTTTTCTAATCAGCACTTATCGCAATACCTCTCTTTTGGTTTGGCTGTGGGCTCTGTTCCCAGTTCTTGTTCTGGCTTTGTCTGCTGCTCTCAGAGTCTGTTTTTCCCCTCTGCCTCCATTTCAGAGATGCTCAGAAGTTCATAGCCAACAATCAGCCATAGTTACACCAAAGAATAGGAGAGAGGATTAGCAAATCCATTCTAATAATTTATATTTTTTTTTATTATTTTGAGTTAATCTCTTTCAGAAAGAGAGTTCCTTGTTTCAGAAAGATATCACTGTTTAAAGACATCAAGAGGTGTTGTCCTCTGTTTCCTTTGGCTGGATGTTGATACAATTAATCACTCTCACTATCAAATATTTGAGTTATATTTCTCACCTGAATTTTTCAATATAATAAGGTTCTGCTTATTTCTATTTATTTGGTTTTGTTTGTTTTGCTTTCACTACTATATTTAATTCCTTTAGTACCTGGTGAATTGCTCTTATGAAAGTAATTATACAATATGTGATCAATTAAACTCTTCATAGAATCATAGAATCATAGAATGTGTAAGGTTGGAAGGGACCTCAGAGGTCATCTAGTCCAACCCCCCTGCAC